>OZ023270.1:31011974-31319474 GCA_964006375.1 Tillus elongatus
AAATAAAAAATAAAAAAATGAAAAAAACATTATAGAGAATACCATTACAGGTAAACATATTTTTAATATTTCCATTGAACCTTATTCTGCTTATCCTCCTGCGTGAAACCAACAAAAATATATTTATATTATATTTATTTTACTGTGATTCATCTTTTATACTGAACCGATGTCTTTGGGCTCAATTTGAACAAGTAAATTTTATCGGAAGGGTGAGGAGCTAAAAATTGGCGGTGATGGTGGAATATAATTTATTATATTCACATTTCAGTAGATACAGGCATTTCTAGAGGGTGATGATGGCATAGATAAGGGTGCTTTCTGAATTTAATATGGTTAAAGTCTTAAAGTGTGTAATATTCATATTCAAATTTCAATTAAAATTGTTTTACACGATGCTGTCTCATCGTGTCAAACAGCTCTGATGTCGGTGTTATTTTTACTGTATTGTATATGAATAACCCGTATGGTTTTCAGTTATAATATTCCATAGTTGAGTTTCATTGTATGTTATGTTATATGCCTCAGTATTATGTATACTCGAGACATGAGGAATTATTCATTTGTTAATAATACATAACTGTTTTGAATTTAGATGAACGTAATTTGGTCATTAACGAAGATCCCCATGTCCCTGAAGCTTCCGGAATTGTAACCAGTCTCACCATCAATGAAGTAGTTGCAGGCACCAGAGATGTTGACAAGCAACTTGCCCGAGAAAAGCAAAAATTGCTTGATCATTTCTCTCAGTTTATAGAAAATGTGACAAGCATGGAACAACTTGATGCGGCAAAAAAAATCTGCATTTCTATAGGACCAACACTGGAGGCAATAGCAACAAAAGAACAGCTAGGAAAACCATTTACACCCGTTCCGTTTTCAGGTCCCAGTATCAAGAAAATTATCCTTCAACGTGGTAAATTACATTCGACCAAGAAAAAACCAGCAAAGGTAATAGCTCTACTAGTCTCACCAACTAATGATGAAAAACAAGCAATTGCCATGAAAGCAGTGTCTTTGTCTAAATAAAGTTGTTTATACGCAAGAGACCAACCTACTATATATATATATATATATATATATATATATATATATATATATATATATATATATATATATATATATATATATATATATATATATATATATATATATATATATATATATATATATATATATATATATATATATATATATATATATATATATATAATATATATATATATATATATATTGTAGTGTATATAGGGGAAATTATATTTGTTTTATTTTTTTTAATTTTAGCAAATTGGTGAAATATCATTATTATTGTAAAATTTATTTGGAATTTTTGTTTTATATTCTTATCAGATATTTTTTGAAGAGAAATTTTATTTTTATTTGATTGCTTTTGGGAATTTTTAAGGTAGATTTTATATTTAATAAGTTTATTATTGTTGTTTTTGCATAGCTTGGTGTTTATTTATTTATATCCTTTTATTTAGCATGACCTAGTTGATAATTGGTGATATAGATTATATTTTAGGCCAGGAAGCAAGATTACACTCTGTATATAATTAATATATTATAGTACTCGTAAACACATATGACATATAAAAAAATCAATTGTACTTACTGGATAATTTTTATTTACTTGTACTTCTTTCCAGAGTCTCCTTTGGGTTACTAGCTCCAGCAATTTATATGTAAAATTCTATTTATATTGTAGAGATTTGCTAAATAAGGTTTATGTTTGAAAAGCTGTGTATAATATTTCAGAATGTGAGGCCAACGCCACCAGTATTTATTTGATTCAGGTGCACATATGTATGGCGCCGTCTTTTGAAAGATTTAAATGTGAGAATATAGATTTCTTTAATGCATTGTGCTACTCATCAAAATAATCGCCGTAAGATGGAACCAATATTATACTGAACAATAATGAAATTAGTTATAAATCAATATAAATCTAAATTACCTGTGACAACTTTTAAAATAAAAATGTGAAAAACAACGATTTAAATAACTTATAAACTAAAAAAAGTTCTGATTTGAATTTAGGAAAGTTTTCTAGTGACTTATTTATGCAAAGTTCATTCTCCAGTGCCACCCTTCATCAGATATTGTAGGTGTTTTTTTTCTTTCATTTTTAATCGATAAATAATATGTATACCAACTATTTTTTATATATCTATGGCACCTATCATAAAATATGTACGTATTTACATAGAAAAATAAATGAGCGTTAACTCATAGTTTATTTCATTATGGTCGTTCTAGAACGACTATTCATAAAAAGTATGTGTTCCGAATATAATTAATATTCAAGACCTGATCAAATTTAAAAAAAAGCGCCATCTGTTCTGTCAACTGTTACCTCAAATGTCAAATCCTCAATTCACAATTAAAAAAATCTCATCAGATATCGTAATCTTCAAATGTTAAATACACAAATCTTTATATAAATACTTTACTTTAATCGTGTTTGTTGTTCAGTGTCCACGAGTTCACGTTCGTTTTTCGATTTGTATCGATCATGGATTTATGAACATTTTAAAATCATTGTTCACTTTCTTTTTAGGTTTCTGATAAAATTAACACATCCCCCCGGTGGAGATAATCATGATTCAGAATCTCGAGGAAATGAAGTAAAAATGTCATGTAGTCTAAATAAAGATCCAACAGGATAATGATGTTGGTAAGGATGGAGACAGCAATGGAGAAGAAACAGATTCATCCAAAAATAATACATCTCAAGATGAACATTCCCAAGCCGGATTTTCAGGTGCAGCCAAGGCAAGAAAAAACAAAAATTTAGAACTGCATGGCTCAAAGAATATAAATGCATCGAGGAACGTCATTCTGGCATATATTGTAAAGTTTGCAGTATAAGGCTTGTAGGTTGGTATCCCTACGACTTATAGGCTCCCTTCTCTTGATAAGGAAGAGTTTGTATTTGATGTTAGTAAATATTTTCGGTCTGCATCTTTCGTGAGATGTGATGTTGAAGTATTTGCAGGTGACATGAATATAAACTTATTTGATGAAGTTTGGCTTTACAAAACACATTGACGCTGTTACTAGAATAGGAACAAAAAATAGTCAAGCATGCATTGATCATCTCTTTTTAGCACATGAAAATATTTCCTTGGTTGAAAAGTTTGTAGTCATAAATGAATGCATTTCCGATCATGCAACAATTGTTCTCAATTTGAGATTCGATGGGCTTTCTTTTAAGAAACAAACTTACTGTAAACCTCGCAATAAAATCGTTTACGATAAACTTAGACAGCTTATAAGATCTGAAAATTGGCAAAAGCTTTACAACTCTAATGACCCTAATTACTGTACGGAGTTTTTCTTTAACACACTTAACAATTTTATTCTAAAGTCTTCTTCTATACAACATATTTCTAAAAAAGATAATAAGATTAAGCCATGGATAACTCAAGGAATAATTAACTCAGTGAAAACTGGAGAAAAACTTCGCATTATTTCCAAAATATGTCCTACTGACACTTCAAAATATAGAACCTACCGAAACGTATTAAACAAAGTTATTACTAAAATGAAAAGAATTTTTGCAAAGTCTCACCATCAATACCTCTCTATTAGTGAATTTTTAATAAAAATTCACTAAAAACAGCTTATTACAGTAAACTTATTGAATCATCTAAACAAAATTCAAAGAAAATGTGGCAAAATGTTAAAAAAATCACTAATCACAAACTCGGTAGTAATAATAGCTGTATCCAAGGCATTTGTCTCGAAAACAATAATAAAGTAGATGATATCGGGCAAATTACATTTGAATTTAATAAATATTTTGCTACCATAGCCACTAAGTTAAAGAATGCAAATTTCAACAATCAAGTGCAACCGGATACTTCTTTAATTAATAATAACCCCCACTCGTTCTTTTTCTATCCTGTATCTGAATACGAAATTACGAAACACATAAATTCTTTAAAGAAGTCAAATAGTATAAGTCATGATAATATCAGCAATAATATTGTAAAGATGTTTTACGTATACCTGGTTAAACCAATAACTCATATTGTAAATATAATTTTGCAAAGCGGTATTTTTCCTGGATACTTGAAAGTTGCCACTATAATTCTACTCTTTAAGGATGGGGATAAAGAGCATATGAATAATTACAGACCAATTGCTTTAACTAGTATAATTAGTAAAATTACCGAAAAATGCGTTAAAGCACAACTAATGAAATTTTTAAATAAATACAGCATTATAAATAGAAATCAGTTTGGCTTTTTGCAAAATTTATCGACTACAGATGCTATCATAAATGTAACTGAAAAATTATATGACTCTCATAATAATAATAAAAAATGTATTTGTCTATTCCTGGATTTAAAGAAAGCATTTGATACAGTGTCACATGATTTACTATTGATAAAACTGGAAAAAATTGGTATACGTGGTCTTACTCTCGACTTCTTTATATCATATCTTTATGATAGAAAACAAAGAGTCCGCATAGGTGACAATGCTAGTGATCAGATTGGGGTTGAAACTGGAGTCCCCCAAGGAACAGTTTTAGGCCCCATTCTGTTCCTAATCTACATTATTGACCTAATGAATGTAGACATAGGAGGAGTAATGGTATGCTATGCGGATGATGCCGCGGTAATTTTCTCTCATAATTCATGGGACGAAGTACTGGGAGCTGTATCCTCAGGGCTTTCAAAAATCAAATCATGCTTAGATTCAAATCTACTTTTACTAAATTTAACTAAAACTAAATTTTTGACCTTTGCAAAAACTAAGACAATGCTGCCGAATATTAATAAAATTAAATTTAAAAGTTACAATAACACAGGTCACTTTGATAGCATCGATAAGTGTGAAAGTGCAAAATATCCAGGTGTTCATATCGATCAACTACTTAAGTGGGATATCCATATAAATTATGTTAACAACAGTATTCGTAAAACTATTCACAAATTCTCACAACTTAAACATATACTTGAATGGAAATCAAAAAAAATATTTTAACAGGCCACTGTAGAATCTATCCTAAATTATGGTATTGTTATTTGGGGCGCATCATATAAAACTCATTTTACTAAACTTTATTCCACACAAAAATTGATAATAAAAATTATGCTTCACCAAGACATCTTGTACCCTTCGGAGCTGGTCTATAAAGATAGTGAAATTCTCCAAATAAAATAATTGTTTGCTTTGTCGGTACTTAAGTTAATGAATTCTAGGGATAGCTTTCAACAAAGACAGAACCATCATAAAATGACCCGTGGTATCTCTAGCGACCAGGTAATTGTCCCCTTTAGGTATTTTACACTTGGACAGCGCCACGTTTCATTTGTAGGCCCTAAAATTAATAAACTGCCTTAGGTCGAAGTTTTGTAAAACTGGGAAACATTATTCAAACAAATGGTTAAAAGCTTGGTTTTTTAAAAATAGAGATGAATTCATGGAGCATTGTTTTATTCGGTTGTAAACTTGGGTGAATATTTTGATCAACTCTTGATAACAATTACTTATGTAATGCTTTTTGCAATATTGTAAACTTTGCTTTTTGTAAAGATACTTAGGTGATATTTTTTGTAAATAAGTTTGTATAAAGGAGAAAAACTACTCTAAGTTCATAGTGTGTATATAACTTTTATTATCCTAATTTAATTAACTCTACTTTTTTTCTGTTTTTTATGTTACTTTCATGCTTAAGTTAATATATTTATTTTATTACTTATGTGCACACACAAACCTAATTTGGTTTATAGTGCATGAATAATTTATCTTTCCTGTAAAATGCTATTATTGTATTTTTTCTGTATTTTGTGTTTTTGGACAAATAAATATTATTATTATTATAGGTGGTATTTACCATGTTAATCGCAATGAAAAACCTGCCCACCACATAAAAATGTACAAATTATGTAAATCAACACCAAAGATTTCAGTGATATTACCACCAGCAACAGATCATGTAAAACGATTTGCAAAAAAAGTACAAACAGCCGAAATTAAGCTCACCGCCTTCTTAGCCGAACATAATTTATCGTTTCGCCTTATGGACCATTTGCCTTTGCTGTGTGCATCAGCATTTCCGGATTCACAAATCGCAAAGTCTTTAAAACTAAAACGAAAAAATCAACACATATAACGTTAGGGGTATTAGGACCAGCAGGAAAAACTAAAATTATAGAAATAATTTAAAAAGTGACATTTTCTTTAATAATTGACGAGTCGACAGATATAAGTATGAAAAAATGTTTAGTGGTCTTCGTGAGATATTTTTTAAAGAACAAAGTTCATGATGCCTTTCTAGATGTAACTAAAGTCGAAGAAGCAACTGCAGAAGGTATTTTTCATGCTATAAATTTTTTTTAGATGACTGTGCAATTCCCTATGAGAATTTAGTTGGTTTAGCGTCAGTGTTATGTTAGGTCAGTTTAATAGTGTACAAACGGCTTTAAAGAAACATATCAAGCCGCATATTGTAGTTGTGGGTTTTACATGTCACACATTTCATCTATGTAGTTCATATGCATGCAAGAAACTTCCCGAATTTTTGAAGAAATTTGTACATGATGTGTGTCACTATTTTTCAAACAGTTCAAAGAGAAATGCAGAACTAGTAGAATTTCAATTGTTTTTGGACGAGATGCCATCCAGAATTTTTCGACTTAGTAAGATTTGTTGGTTGTCTTTGGGAAACGTAGTTTCTAGAATTTTAAAACGCTGGAATTCCTTAACTTTGTATTTCCAGCATGAAGCCCTTGAAGAGAAAATTATTCATGCTCAAGAAATTTTAAATAATTTTCAATTAAAAAATAACTAAATGTTATTTACTATTCTTATCATTTATGTTGGAAGTAGTAAATAAACTAAACTGTAAAGCAGGCCCTACACTATCAAGCGGCTTGATCAAATGCTTGAGCAAATTGATTGTATCAAGAGTGACTGATAGTTTAGAAACCCGTTTGAAGCTTGAAGCAAGCATTGACGGTGATTGATAAAAAGTTTGAATAGCTCAAGCGGATGGTCACGCCGCTTGATAGTCTAGGGCAATTTCCATCAAGCATTGCGTCAGTCAAGCGGTGGAAGGCATGGCGTCCACTTCGGAAAGTGAGATTCACGAAAACTCGGAGCGGGAATTCATCAGTTTGTTGATTGAATTATATCGCGATTGTCCGGAATTGTGGAAAGCGAAGAGCAAGGATTATTTCAATAGAAATAAAAGAACTGCGGCGCTAGAAAAAATCGTGGGGGCATTGAAAAAGATAAAACCCGATTTCAGTGTGAAACAATTGAAACAAAAAATTAATGTTCTCAGAACAAACTTCAGCAGGGAGTTCAAGGCCATCGAGGGTAAAAAAGGTGTCAGGGACGTCTACAGACGACATCCCTGAACCTTCGCTTTGGTATTACAATGACATGCAGACCAGTTGGAAATCGCACAAACCGAAACTTCTGAGGTAAGAATTTTATTTCATTTTTTTTACAGTATTTATAATTATTGTATATCACGAGTAATGTTACACAAGGCAATTGTTTTGCCATGGAACTGACCCAGACGTGTTGAAAAATTTACAGAAGTCATCCCTTATTCTTTTTGCCACTACTGTAGAATTGCCTTTGGTTCTTTGAAGTTGTGCCATCTCTTGAATGTCTTGCCTCCATGACCCAGGTTCCACAGCACCAGTCACAATATCGTCTATGTCAATATCCTGAGGTTGCAAATACTTGGCTCTGTTCTCTGAGCACAAGTAGTTGTGCAAATGGTAACATGCCATTACAATTTTCACAGCTTTCGGTGGTTCAAATTTAATGGCATTTTGAAATATTTCGAATCTCTTCGTTAATATACCAAATGCATTTTCAACAACTCTTCTGGCTCGGGAGAGTCTATAGTTGAAAATCCTTTTCTCGTTCGTCAAAACAGCTCTGTTGTAGGGCTTCATGAATTGAGGGAGAAGTTGGAATGCTTCATCTCCAATGAAGACGTACGGAAATGTTTCATTAGGAGTGTCTGATAACTCACGAGGATCAGGCATGTCAAGCTGGTTCTGAGACAACTTGCGCCAAAATAATGTGTTCTTCAACACACCACCATCTGACACTCGGCCATTTGCTCCCCCCACATAAACCATCAGAAATTTATAATTTGCATCAATAATTGCCATAAGCACAATGCTGAAAGAACCTTTGTAATTATAATAGTAGGACCCAGAATGGCGAGGTTTTTGGATTGATACGTGTTTACCATCAACGCTCCCCACGCAGTTGGGGAAATTCCACTGTTCTTCGAATTCCTGGGCAACCCGTTTCCATCCATCCTGCGATTTTGGAACCTAGAAGAGAAACAAAAAACGAAACTTGCATTATAACCCTTACTGAATGAAGAATTAACACTTGAATTAACACCTGAAGAATTAACATTTACTGTAAATAGGAATTTAATTATTAAATTGCTGTTGTGCCTAAATTACACCATTATTTTTTGTTACAACAACCGACTCCTGATGAAGACTGGCAATCACAACTCAGTTTCGAAAGTGTAGGGTCTCTTTCTGACGTAGTTACACCCCCAACTCCCAAACCAGCCATCCCTGTAAAGACGGGTTAAAAAGGGAAAGGTGGCCTGATAGCACTGATCAATTAGTGGGACTAGCGACTGAATATTTCAAGCGACCTGAGACTGAAGAAGATATTCTGGCTAAGGGATGGGCTATGAAATTAAAAAAGTTAACTCCAGACCAACGACGCTCCGCCGAAAAAATCATAAATGACACGCTTTTTGAAGCAGAAATGGGCAACTTGACAAGGGAAGGAGTGTGTTTTCAAACCCACCCTCCTCGTTGGTCACCCTCGCCACCTTCATCGTCATCTTCTGCAATGAATAGTTGTCAAAGGTACTCCAACCCAGGGCAGACGCTGTACATTTCGCATCCAAGTGAAAGCCCTTCATACCCAGAGCAACACCACCAAACGTCTGATGAAGATAATGCTGCTACGTTCTTATCCTCATTTATCTCAATGTGAACTTGTGCCCTAATCTTTTCAGTTCAGCAATAATGTACATTACCTGTGCGATATCTGTATTATTTGTAAAGTGTAATTATTTGTAAATTTTTTCCTTTCTTAAAATATAAAGAGATTTACTTGGACAATAATTTCTTACCTGGATGTTTTCCTTCAATGCCTTGATAATTGCAGAGCAAGTTTCCATTATGATGAGTTCCAGAGTCTGCGGAGCAATGGCACACGTGAATTTCAGGTCTTCTAAATCCATGCCAGATGCTAGGTACCTCAACGTGACAAGACAATCTCTGACTTGCAGGAATCGCCTCACGCATTTTCGTGTCCTTCTTCTCGATGTCCTGGCGGACTAAATCGAGTAGATTATCGAAACTTTCTTGGTCCATGCGTAGAAAGTTCCTATAATCCTCTGGTTCCGAACCACTCAGAAAGTTAAGGAGATGTTGATGAGTGAAGCGGTTCCTCATTTTATACCAGTCCTTAGACCACCGTCTTTTTTCTTTTTGTGGTTTCTCCTCTCCACAGCAACCAATGTTAAGGCCAGGAAGCCCAAATCTACATTTGACACCATTATACGTTCCACACTCCTCCACTTCTCAGCTTCGACTGAGAGTTTTGATCAAAAGATTGAAGTGTTGATTGAAGTACGCTTGAAGCGCCCATCAATCGGAGCCTCAAGCATTTGATCAAGCCGCTTGATATTGCAGGGCCTGCTTTAGTTCCAAAGTGAATCTCTTAAAGTGACTGTTTTGCTTGACAGGGTCACCAACTTGTATAAAGTTATTTTAAAATGCTATATAAAGAAGACTGTTTTGGATAGGTATAAAGATTAAAAAAAAATAGGAGACTTATTTGTTGGAGACCCTACTAACTTTTTACAATTAGAACAAATGTACTTTGGTGCAGAATTATAATTATTTTTGACAGAAAATAGGGACATAAGTGACCCAGAGATTCAAAGCTTTAAAAGAAGATGTCTCGATTTTTACATAGAATTGTGTAGGCAGATTAAACAAAGGTTTAATTTTAAGGATGAAGCTTTCAATTTCGCATCGCTTTTTGAACCAAATGTTGTACTGTCTGGCGAAATTTTATCTATAGCAAAAGCAAGAACAAATTTCCCCTCTTTTTCAAATTTAATTGATTTGGAGGAATTAAATATAGAGTGGCAATTAGCCGCAGAGGTTGGAAACAAATTTGAAAAATTAGATCTTACAGATTTTTGGACTGAATTAACTAGGCAGAAAAATACTTTGTGTGAGATGATGTTCAAAAATTTGAAGCAGGTTATACACCATATCTTTGCTTTACCCCATTCATCTGCAGCGGCTGAACGCATAATCTTGCAGCTGAGTCTTATAAAAGTAAAAAACCGAAATAGATTAGCTGTCAAGACTGTCGCATCAATATTAAATACCAAAGAATTACTTCACGATGATACATGTTATACATTCAATCCGCCAGAAAAGTTGTGTCTGTATAACAAAAATATTGCGGACCTTGAAGTAGGAGAACTTTAGTCATTTTTATGGAGAAAGAAGTATATATTCATTATTGTTTTGTTTATGGATTTTATTTTATTTTGTAAGAGAACATATTTACGTTTTTACTCAATTCTAAGAAATTGTTAATTTTCACAAGATAAAATATTTTATTTTTGGTTAAATTATTGTTTTATTATTATTATTACACACACACACACAAATATATATATATATATATATATATATATATATATATATATATATATATATATATATATATATATGCATAATTTTCCCGTGATGTGAATTAACTGGTAAATAAATTTTGGTGGTTATTTTACTCCTAATTAAAAAGACTAATTTACTGGTTAATGTACTAAAAAAAAGAGAATTCACTGTGACTATTTTTTTTATAATATACATAGATTAAGTTGATGAAAAATACCAAATACATACAGCAAAAGTGAGTTGGAAGGTTATAAAACACTTGTCTAGAAATTCCAGAATCAAAAAAGAGGTTAGGTTGCTTGGAATTTCTTGTTTTCAAGAAGATTTAAAGATTTTATCATAACTTTGTTTAAAAATTTGATTAATGCGTATTCACATGTTTTTATAATTAGTCTAAAATAAAATATAAATGATGACAACACAAAGTTATCTTTTATTTTCAACAAACTTATATCTGTTAACAAAAAATAATTAAAATTTATTTATTGATTTGGATATGCTTGTGATTAAAACAAAATATGTTTATTATTATTATGAAAGAAATTTAATATAATAATAATAATGAAATGAAGGATAAATGACAAACGAGAAACAAAAATACTTCTTATTTTTCCTACAAGTTGTGATTTTATTAAATGACACGGGTTAATTATGCCATGCGCAGTAGTAATGATTTACCGAAAAATTAACCAGTGTTAATAAGCGGTCGATATCCCACTCACACCCGGGGTTGCCATTTTGCCAGTAATTACTGGCATTTGCCAGGAATAAAGAGTCCTGCCAGTAAATTAGCCAGTGCCAGGAACAACATTCTCAGGGATGTCGATTTGCAAATAACCCCCAACATTTGCATTTGTTATTAAAAGATCATATGAATCACAGAGCACAGATTACCCAAATCAATTTAAGAATTTCAATTCACGATATCACCGCTAGATGACAATGTATCATACCTCTTTACTATTATATTTTGTCACCCTTGGCCTTGGTAGTTATCCTTGTTTAACATTTATTAATATTACAGGGTGATAATGATAGCTATACACTGATAGATACCATGGTGTTAAACAGAGAAAACAAAGGCGAGTATTGGAATGTATATTTGGTAAAAAAGAAAACAAACTTTTAATTCTTCGGTTCTCCGTACTTTTTACTTTGCGTTCCTTTATTCGTTTCGTATGTGGGAATCACCGATCACGTAAATCGTAAATTATTATTATTATTATTACCTTTATTGCTTAAAATTATACAACATGTTTATTCAATAAGTGTAAGACTTGTGGTGAATATTAACATAATTTTATACATAGTTGCATCAAAAACTGCTTGACAACACTCCAAATTGAACAACCTTAAAATTTTGACATTCCAAAAAAATTATTTTCTCTTTATGATTAAATATCGCTTGTTTTGTGATTCTCGCTTTATTCGTTTGCATTTGAAACTTTAGGCGCCGTTTGTTTATATAGACCATTTATCTATAGTGGCATAGTGCAATGAACATAAAATTAAAATGGATAAGTGGTTAATAAAAGTAAGAAAATCTGACGCAGGCTCTAATCAAACTTCATCACAGGTAGGAAAATAAAATTTGAAATGGTAAATATGTCGACCAGCGGCCGGTCGACTTTTGAGAAAATTTTTATAGTGGCTTCAGCAGCACCCACAGATTGTGTTTCCGTATGTCATTTGCCTCCGCAAAAGACACACACCCCCTAAACGGGGCCTGAAGTGAATAGGGGTACTGGGTGGTGAGACGCTTAAATGGTCGCATATTGAGACGATTGTCACTGGAGGCGTTGAGGAACACCCTTGGAATGGTAACAGAATGGTAACATTCTAACCCCTACGTCATTTAGTTTCTCAAACCGACGGAGGTGTGGACCCATGGTCTGGTACTCCATCGGAAGTGGAGTTTAGTGGGTGCGAATCCCACAATACCTCGTATTCCTACACACTAATATGGTGGTGGATCGGCGTGTATGCATAATTTGGCATTCTCCACTCCTGTTTACATAATAAAAAAAGAATAGACATTCATTTAGTTCGACTTCTGCAGTGCAAGTACTCTGTGACCGCGGTCACAGTATATAATATTTGGTTTAGTGACGTTAGTTCTTGAGCTCTAAATGTTTCAATTGTAACTATAATTTGTATTCTCTTTGCAACTAAAGTTCATTGTTATCAGAGTTTACAACTTTGAAGTTATTACTCGAATTATGTACTAATCATGAGCGGTATCACAGTATATCGACTCACTTTAGTCAATTTAGGACTCATTAGTTCATAACTTGAGTCGCTAGAGTTATATTAAATAGTAGTTTGGAGTTATGTACTCTCAAATCTTGAATCTTTAGGTGCAACTTTCAAATGTGAGTCACCAGATTCCCGCTTAACCATGTTTTTTTTTTGAATGAATTTTCTTCAAAACAAAAAATTTACTTTTTTGGGTAGAATATAATGAAATAAAATAATAAAAAGTCTGGACGTAGTAAGTGCGTTATAGTAGCGAATTTTCGTAATAATCTTTCAAACTGTGTAAAATTCCAAAAAAGTAGATAACGTTTTTGTTACATGCCAGAACTGAATTTTCTTGGTTCAAAGGGAAAAAAATATTGAAATTTGAAAATGATAAAAAAATTTATACCTGACAATATTTTTTTTAATTGCATTATTGACTTTAAAAAATGGAAACGTCAATTAAATAAGAAGTAAGCATACTTTCTCGCCGTCTTTATTTAGTACGAGAGTTTCCTTTAGAATAATGAGACTTCCCTTTGCTTTGCGGGAGGGAAAGAATAGATATATTAACGATATAGTGACAGGCTTAGAAGTCCTCAGGAAGCTTGCGAGTTATTTAACAAACAGCATCTTGATAGACCGCCAATTTCAAGATCTACAGTAAGTTAATCGGTTGCCAAATTCACAGAAATGAAATCCGTAAGAGATTTGCCTGGACAAGGTCGAGCTTGAGTAAGTGAAGAAGTCAGACTGGATATATTGCTTGAAATCTGAAGAAAATCCTCACCATTCTACAAGGCAACTAGCCCTAAATAACATCGTGGACCAATTTTTAGTGGTAAAATTATTCCAAGAAGAAAAGTATCATCCTTACAAAGTGTAAGTGTTAAATAAAATAAATAAATAAATATTGCATTTATTAACTAAATTATTATTCACACTACAAACCCACAACCACCATTAGGAAAGCGCGAAGTCTAGCAGAGCTAGTCACAATCAACCCCATCCGTCAGTGGAAACAGGGCACATTACACGCAACTGTGTATCTTCGGCTTGCAAAAATAAAATAACAAGTAAATCTGAAGAAAAATTTAAATTAAAAATTGCCTAAATTTCCAATGAGTCCCAACTGAAGGCCAAAACTTAAACTAAGAATGGAACCACCCAAAATACCATAGCATCGATGTCCACGACACGGAAACCAACCTCTACCTATTGATTTTTGAGCAAAAAGAAATTTAATTTATACTTAAATTTGTTGATATTGAACATTTTAAATTCTTGAGGTAGTCGATTATACAAAGAAATAGATTGATACATAAAGCTACGTGTAAACATGGCCGTCCGATGATGTGGCAAAACAAAATTTTCATTAAATCTAGTTGCTTTAGAGTGAACGCGTTTATGAGGTGTAAACTTCTGTCTGAGAGATGAAGGTGCTGCAGGGTCACTCACAATTTTATGTGTAAAAGCTCCCAAATGTAGTAGTCTTCTAGAGCTAATATTTAGACATCCGTCCTCCTGTATTTTATATGTAATTGTATAATGCTTTCTGACCCCATATACTAAACGGTAGCAGCTTTTTTGTACTTTTTGCACTTTATCCTTATTCAATTGGGTTGGACAAGAACCATAAATGAAATCACAAAAGTTGAAGTGTGACAAGACAAGAGACTCGCATAACAACTTTCTCGCTTTCTGGTCTAGTAGGAATCTGTTACAATATAGAAACCTCAGACTAGAGTATGCTCTCCCAAGTATGAGCTTTAGATGATCTTCAAACCTCAAATCACTATCAAAAATATGTCCCAGATTCCTAGCCTTGTTCGTGAAAGGAATTAGAAGTCAATATGAATCTTAAAATTTTGGATAACAAACTGTTTGCTGTTTTTATTTGCAAAACACATGAGTTGAAATTTGCTCGGATTTAACATCAAATTATGTTTTAAGGACTGAACTCGAGCCGCTGCTAGATCTTCATTCATGTATTGACAAGCTTGTAAGTAGTCTTCTTTTGGAAAGTGATAATATAACTGAGTATCGTCCGCGTAGGCCTGTATTTTGCACCGACTCACTGAACTCAGTATTTCATAAGTGTATATTATAAAAAGCAGAGGCCCCAAGATGGATCCCTGAGGTATTCCAGCGAGGACATCTCTATAGGTGGAAAAACTGTTATTAACCACAATTTGCATTTTTCCATCAGCCAAATATGATTCGACCAGCAACCTTGATGACTCATCAAAACCATAATATCCAAGTTTGATACAGAGTAATTGGTGATGTATGGTATCAAAGTCCTTAGAGTAGTCAAGTAAAACGAGCACACTAATCAGACCAGCATCATTAGCCTCCATAATGTCACTAGTTACATTAGCCAAAGCAGTGCTCACACCGTATCCCCTCCTGAAGCCATATTGCACATCGGGAAGATACACAGGTTAAACGATAATTCACACCGCCGAGGCGTTTACAGTTTTGTGAAGAATTAATGTTTCGCTGCGATTAAGATTCCAATTTTCTTAAAAACATTCTCGTTTCTGATGTAGCCACTTTGTGCCTGAATGGGACAGATATTGGTCACGGGAAAATCCTTATTGGACACAAGATTCCCACAGTCAACGTCATGGCAAAGTGAATATATGGATGAAAACAATCGGACGGCGTTTCATAGGGTCCTACTTTTTTCAAGGAAATCTTACAGCAGCACGTTACCTAAATTTCTTACGATTGGATTTAGTGCCAGCTCTGGCAATAATTTTTCCAAATCATTACGAGACAGATGTGCCCCATCAAGGCACTTCGTTTCAGCAAGACGGGGCGTTTCCTTACTTTGGTGTAGGCGTCCGTCAATATCTAGACGCCACATTTCCTGAAGGATGGATAGGGCGTCGAGGAGCAATTGAGTGGCCACCGCGTTCCCCAGACTTTACTTGCTTGGATTTTTTCTGTGGAGTTTTTTGAAATCGAAAGTTTATATCAACAAATAATTTGAGGAACCACATCAAAGGATTCTCGCTGAAGTGGAGCAAATTGATCCTGGCATTTTTTAGCGCAATGTACAAAGTGTTTACACTCGTATCGGTCAATGCCAAATGGTAGGTGGAGAAGAATTCAAACATTTTTATTTGTTTCCCTTGGTTCAATCATTTTTTCTACTGAACTTAGGTTTGCATTTTTTAAAAGTAAATAATGCTATTAAAAAAATTGTTATCATAGATACCAATTTTTTGCATCCTCATTTAAGTAGTAAGCAGATCTATGGAAAAAGGCAAGAAAATATGGTTGTCATTTAAAAGTATTATGGTGACGTCACCATTCAGAAATATGTGACGTCATATATGTAATTTTGACAAATTGGTAATTGACAAGATATAGTTAACATGTCCCAGCGTTTTTCTTGAAAAACTAAATAACGCATTGATAAATCTTGTTCCAAGCTAAAAAATATATACCTATGGGACGCCGGTTATCTCGACTACGCCGATATGCAAACCAGGCAGAAATGCTGCTGAAAGGAGCGAATGAAAGACTTCCGGTCAAAGGAAAGCATGTATCCTTACTTGCACATTCCTTGTTATAAAGACAGAGATAAGAAAAAAGGAAGACTGTTTGTCTGCGTGTCCTGACACATATAATAAATTTGCACACTAATCACCGACCCTGTTAAAACAAGATGCAGGCTCTTACTACCAGCTGTCGGTCGAGGTAATCTGTATAGGGAGGCCAGCCTGTCTAATAGGTTTATTGATTTATTTTTACGAATTCCTTCTTAACTTACCCTTCACGGTTTGCAAATCAAGGTGCAATCTGATGCTAGGCAGGCGTCTGATATTTTCGGCACTTGTAAAATTAATAAGAGTAGAATCGTGTGAGGTGGTAAAAGTGATTACTTATAAGGCATATGCACGCAAATTTGCTCAACGGATGTCGAGACAAACGGTTACGTCCCTGTGTCTTTTGTATTTAGATAGAGGTAAGAAACAAAAGTGACACACAGTATACATCAGACAGGTAGAAAGGGAATGTTAGAATAAGGCAATTTGATGCTGTTTTGAATAACAGGTGTAATAAAGTACATTATGCACTAGATTGCAAGCTCTGCTATTATTATGTGATATATCTTTGCATACAATTATTTTAATTTAAGTATGATATTTGTAAGGGTATGACAACAATTGACGAATGGCCAACAATCACGTATAGGTATGCTCACAAAACAATCAAAACATGCAAGGTAACGAGAAATTGTCATTACAATTTAAATTGAATGAAAAATACGCTATGGAAGCATTATGTACAGAGTCGCTGTGTGAGGACGTGCATTTGTATTAGGGGCGAGCGTTGTTTATTTCCAGACTAGAAGCAGTAAGGTTGATTATGATACAGACATTAGACATGCCGTAGACCACAACAACAGCATCTGCATTACAATTCATACGCGGGCAGTGAGTGACAATTCGATATAAAAGCACGTATAATTCATGGGAAAAATTAGACGATGTCCCAGCCTTAGGACTGTCTCACCTCCGAAGTTAGGTCTCCCTCGCCACGAAGAAAGCCAGTGCTCGGGTGCGGTGCTTAAAAAAGCGTAGCGTTTGCTCACAGGTGTTTTTCATTGGCGTTTTTGCGATCTAACGTCTCCCTCGCCTTCGAGGAAAACCAATAATCTGGTGCGGCGCTTGAAAAAGCGTAGTGCCTGCTTTCAGGTGATTTTCATTGGCGGTTTCCCAGTGCGACGTGCCCCTCACCTTCGAGGAAGGCCGGTGTTCTGGTGCGGCGCTTGAAAAAACTTAGTGCCTGACCAAGGGTAATCTTCATTGGCGTCTTCGCGATATAACGTCCCCTTGCCTCGAGGAAAGCCAGTGTTCAGGTGCGGCGCTTGAAATAGCGTAGTGCCTGCCCACAGGTAATCTGTGGCATGTTCGCAATTTAACGTCCCCCTTGCCTCGAGGAAAGCCAGTCTCCAGGTGCGGCGCTTGAAATCGCGTAGTGTCTGCTCACAGGTAGGCTGCGGGCCATGCGCGAATTAACAGGTGACAGGAGAGACACAGCAGGTTTAGCGGGCTGAACTCCTCCGTTGTCCTTTTGTCTAGTGATCTTGATCGTGGTAGGTTGTACAAGAAACCGGCAAAACAAAAAAAATGGTTTCTTTTGTGTGCGTGCTGGTTAAGGTAAGTGAAAATTAAATGATATTTCTTGCACAATTACACTTACTTAATTCTTATCAAAATTATATGCATGTAGAGTTATAATTACATTATTTTTATTGCTTAACTTTTTACGCCTCACATTTCTACCGTAATAGCCGAATTTGGAAATTTCCTGAACACAATATTGTATGTAGGAATACGAGTTCTGAAGCAGATGTAAATAAATAATATTTCTGTTAATGCTGCGTAGATTCTGAATTATAGAGGCCGACTTTTAGGAATGTTTCTATGTACAGGTACGTACCTGCCAGAAACGTATAAAATACAGGGTGGGCCAAACTCGATGGCCTATTAGAAGTATTTAGAGCATCAAAAGAGATAAAGATCTGAAATTTGGGTTATTTTTGTAAGTGGTCGCGATCTTTGTTTCGAAAATATTTTTAACAATGCAGTGTTGCCACATCTACCCTAAATAGATACTAACTTTGTTTTTTCAAATGAAACACCCTATATATTATGACATTTTCGGGTCCCCCGGAACATTTACAAAGTTTTTTATACAAGTTATTTCTCACCTATCTAGAGCCGTTATGGAGATAAAAATAATATTTAGGAAATTTGGCAACTTTCATTCCTCAATGAAAAAACGATTATCACCACAATCGATGTAGCTAGGATTCTGTATTTATGGTTTCTGTTTGTCAATGGGTTAATATATGATGATATGCTGTGATAATTCAATTACTGCATACAGGTGTTCACAAAATGATGGACTTCTGATAGGACATTGAAAGGCAGGTAACTCGGAAATTTCAAATGGAACACCCTGTATTTTATAATGAAATAAGCAAGATTAATTCATTTCCATTCTAAAAGTGCTGGGCGATGTGGTACCTATTCTCAGCGGTTTTCGACTTATAAGCAAAAATAGAAAATATTGCCTTGCCTTGAATAGATTTGTTATAAACAGTAGGCGATGCTTCTAAATTGTCAAGATCGATTGTCAGAATTAAACTGTCAGTTTATAACTCTGTTCGTTATACATATTGTTAGTGATCTTTTATTGGAAATGGCAAATTCATATACAAATGAGCAAATTTTGGACTTGTTGTTCATGCATGGCCAGTGTAACAAGATTATTTCAAGGACATGCAGAAACTTCAACGAAAAGTATCCAGGCATTGTTCCGATGAATGGGAAGAAATTCAAGAGGTTACAAGCCAACTTTTTGAATAACGCTCACATGAGCAATCCAAGACTCCAAATGAAACCTGTTACAGGTAACGATGACAATATAATAATTGTCCTAGCATATTTTTTTGCATTTCCTCATGCATCACTTCTTTCCGCCGAGAAAGACTTAGGAATATCCTATAAATCCATAGAAAGAATAATGCATAACTATGGAATGCATAATTATAAATTCATAAGACTTCAAGCCATTGAGCCAACTGATCCGGAAAAACGCGTAAATTTATGTGAAATAATGTTAATTCGTACTCAAGAAGATCCAAATTTTCTGAAGAAAATTATTTGGACGGACGAAAGCAAGTTTACTAGAGAAGGCATCTTCAATCGAAGAAATTCACATTACTGGGCAGCGGAAAATCCACACTTCGTTAAAGAGACAGGGTTTCAACATAAATTTGAGTTCAATGTCTTTTGCTTGATGATGAACGACCAAATAAAATTTTGCTTTTACGAAGAGAATTTAAATTCGGAAAAATATCTTCAGATATTACGGACCACAGTATCTGACTTCCTCGATGAATTAAATCTTGAGACTCTCCGAGATTGCTGGTATCAGCTAGATGGTTCTCCAGTCCATTGCACAAACCAAGTGACAAATGAACTTGTGGGAATGTTTGAAGATCGTTGGATACGTCGAGGAGGTCCTTGGGTTTGGCCACCGAGGTCACCAGATCTCACCCCACTGGATTTTTATCTTTGGGGTAGAATCAAACAAATTGTTTATCTGACGCCCATTAACACCAAGGAAGAACTCAAAAATAGAGTGTCGAGCGCATTACTATCTCTAGGGGGATGTGAGATAGAAGCAGCAACAACTCATGTTCTGACACAAGTCATAGAATGTTTGAGAGTTGAAGGAGGACGATTCAAGCAATTTAATTATTGATGTTCATTTCATTATTTATTTATTTGTGTTTGTTAATTTATTTGTTTGTATGTTTATTTTCGTCTTGTTATTTTATATGAGAATATAGCCAGCTGTCAATGGTGTGATTTTTTAGCGTTGAATAATGAATCAGATTTTAACATAGCAATTGGTTGAGGAACTAAAAATTAGTATTATTTAACACTTTACTTGCAATATTTTCTATTTTTGCTTATAAGTCGAAAACCGCTGAGAATAGGTACCACATCGCCC
Organism: Tillus elongatus; assembly: GCA_964006375.1. NCBI lineage: Eukaryota > Metazoa > Arthropoda > Insecta > Coleoptera > Cleridae > Tillus > Tillus elongatus. The sequence continues at coordinate 31,032,479 of OZ023270.1, forward strand.
AGCACTTTTAGAATGGAAATGAATTAATCTTGCTTATTTCATTATAAAATACAGGCTGTTCCATTTGAAATTTCCGAGTTACCTGCCGTTCAATGTCCTATCAGAAGTCCATCATTTTGTGAACACCCTGTATGCAGTAATTGAATTATCACAGCATATCATCATATATTAACCCATTGACAAACAGAAACCATAAATACAGAATCCTAGCTATGTCGGTTGCGGTGATAATCGTTTTTTCATTGAGGAATTAAAGTTGCCAAATTTCCTAAATATTATTTTTTATCTCCATAACGGCTCTAGATAGGTGAGAAATAACTTGTATAAAAAACGTTGTAAATGTTCCGGGAGACCCGAAAATGTCATAATATATAGGGTGTTTCATTTGAAAAACAAAGCTAGTATCTATGTAGGATAGATGTGGCAACACTGCATTGTTAAAAAATATTTGCGAAACAAAGATCGCGACCACTTACAAAAATAACCCAAATTTCAGATCTCTATCACTTTTGATGCTCTAAATACTTCTAATAGGCCATCGAGTTTGGCCCACCCTGTATATCAGGTGGTCGGTGCGTCGCTGGTCTTCTGTTCTACCTTGTAATCGTGCATTCCTTTAAAATCAACGTCAAGTAAGCTTTAACCATTTGATACTGCAGCATTTTCTGTATCTTATTTGATTTATTAGTTTTAAAGGATAAATCTAAGCAATGGCACTGCTATTTATTCAGTATCACATATTATGCTTAGCACTGCTTTCCTGACCAACTCATTTACAATGAAAAGGACACAACCCTCATACAATCCTAAAACAAGTGCAAACAAAAATTTTTTTTCAATATTTTAGAAAATAGGCTTTTCCATTTTTCAGAAAAACGGATTTGTGAATCTTAGACAACTTTCTATGGTATGTACCATTGTCATTACATACAGGATGGCTCATTAGTGCGAGGAAGTACGATATCTCCTTTAATATTCAGAATTTTGAAAAGTGTTTTATACAAAAGTTGTTGGGAATGACGAGGGGCATATTTTAAAAATATTTGTAACTATAAAGGGTGTTACCTAAAAGTAGGGCAACATGTAAGTTTTTTATTTTAAATGACACCATATGTTTTTTATCGGATTTGCCATAAAATTCTCTATATGGTACAGTTATTTGTTTTCCAAAAATTTGCGGTGTTGTCAAGTAAATAATTATTTATTGAAAATTTTAACAAAAACATCATAGTAGAAATGCGGCTGCCAATCCCCTAATATTAAAAAGAATTAAAAGGTTTTCGCCATCGTCAAAGCTGAACCTTTAATAAAGTCACCGAACTTAACAAAACTCATTTAATTTGTACATGGTGTGTTTAAAAAAATCGAAATTTCTAAATTTTACTATGAAAAAACTTGATTTTTTCAAATGGAACACCCTATATTTTATTAGCCTATCTTGTAGCCTACTTCCATACCTTCAAATTTTGTTATGAGGATGATTCTCAAAAAATGCATAGTTTTTGAGATAAATCCATTTTTATGAAAAATGGTCTCCCCTATACGGAACAATAATAATTATTAGTAGACTATGACTTTCAATTTGAAACAACTGTCATACTAATTTATTTTAAGCAAACTGTTAAGTAATTTCCGAAGTAAATTTGCATAGTTGATGAAGAAATTGTAAAGTTAAAAAAAAAGATCTTTTCCAAAGAAGAACTTGTCGATATGATATTCACAATAGGGACTAGTGATAAAAATTGTTTATTAGCCGTTAGATTATATCATCAGACTTTTTCGCAAAGACCACCGCCAAGAAAGGAAGCATTTGAGAAGTTATTAGACCGCTTTTCTCGTACTGGAAGAGTGAATTACGAAAAAGGTAAGCGAACCAAGCCCGCCAATTCAGAAGAAAATCAGTTATCTGTTCTACTGAAAATAACTGAAAATCCGCATATTTCACAAAGAGCCATTGCGAATGAAACTGATTTATCTAGACGCACTGTTCAAAGGGTTCTTCGTAGTAATAAACTACACCCATATACATACAACTCTTGCAAGAGTTAAATAACCAAGATTATGAAGCCAGAATGATTTTTTGTCAGTGGGTGCAGCAGAAGATTCAGCAAGACGGACGCTTTTTTGATTATGTTTTATTTGTTGATGAAGCCACTTTCCACAAAAATGGAAATGAAAATCGTCACAATTTTCACTACTATGCGACTTCTAATCCCCAGTTTATAAGAACACATAGCCAGACAAGGTGGTCGTTGAATGTATGAGGTGGTATAATAGGGCATTATGTTATTGGGCCTTACTTTTTCGAAGAGCGTTTAACAGGGCAAGTTTTCCTCAAGTTTCTCCAAAATAAATTGCCAAGATTGCTTCATCAGTTACCAAACTATATTAGAAAGATAATGTGGTATTTACACGATGGTGCTCCAGTGCATCATACGGCAGCAATCCATGAACACCTTCAAAACGCTTTTCCTGATAGATGGATAGGAAGAGGTGGCCCAGTGAGATGGCCCCCTCGTTCACCCGATATCACCAAAATGGATTTTTTGTTTGTGGGGATACGTCAAAAATCAGGTTTACCAAATTCCGCCCACTACAAAAGATGACATGAAACAGCGAATTAGAGAAGTTTTCAGACATATTGATAACAATGTCCTAACTAACGTGAGTCAATCTTTTGAAAGACGAATTGAAATTTGTGTAAATAATAATGGTGGCCATATTGAGCATTTACTGTAGTATACCTAATGCTTTATTTATTGTTGATAATGATTATTATTAGTTTATAAATGCTTTGAATAAAAAATAGAAGTGAGTATTAAAAAAATTTTAAAAATAGAATCATCCTCGGAAACCTCTTGCTGTTAAAAATCAATCCATTTAAAAACGTTAATTTCATTTACAAAGTAGGTAGTAGTAGTTGCATTTGAGTGATTGAGTTATTATGTTCTAGCCTACTTACCAATTATTCTTGTTCCTCTATAGGCAAGACGGGGTTAAGCCATTTTTCATAAAAATGGATTTATCTCAAAAACTATGCATTTTTTGAGAATCATCCTTATAACAAAATTTGAAGGTATGGAAGTAGGCTATAAGATAGGCTAATAAAATACAGGGTGTTCTATTCAAAAAAATCAAGTTTCTTCATAGTAAAATTTAGAAATTTCGATTTTTTTAACACACCCTGAACAAATTAAATGAGTTTTGTTAATTTCGGTGACTTTATTAAAGGTTCAGCTTTGACGATGGCGAAAACCTTTTAATTCTTTTCAATATTAGGGGATTGACAGCCGCATTTCTATTATGATGTTTTTGTTAAAATTTTCAATAAATAATTATTTACTTGGCAACACCGCAAATTTTTGGAAAACAAATAACTGTACCATATAGAGAATTTTATGGCAAATCCGATAAAAACAAAAAAACATATGGTGTCATTTAAAATAAAAAACTTACATGTTGACCTACTTTTAGGTAACACCCTGTATAGTTACAAATATTTTAAAAATATGCCCCTCGTCATTCCCAACAACTTTTGTATAAAACATTTTTCAAAATTCTGAATATTAAAGGAGATCGTACTTCCTCGCACTAATGATCCACCCTGTATATATTTTATAGGTATTTTTACAGGTATAGAATTACCTTATTTTCAGTTTGAATCATTATTTTGTCATTTTGAGGAATAATACGAATTTATTTTTTTGTTTATCTTTTAATTTTACAGTGATTATCTTGGATTTAATACGAATTTATTTTTTTGTTTACCTTTTAATTTTACAGTGATTATCTTGGATTCTTATTTCGTTAACGACGACAAAATATTCTATCTTTTGCTGGGTCACTATTTGATGAGTCTGTTTTTACTTCACATTCAACAAATGTACCTACATACTCTCCAGATCTAGAAAAAAGTCATTCACATAGAAATTTAAGGTTTTCATAGTCCAGTGTTATTTTCACAAAAGGTAGAAAAATGGATGGTGTTTGGGAGTATTCGATGCAGGAATTATTTAGTAACTTCCGTTAAAAATTTCCAAGTTTTACATGTGGCTGTAATAGCATTTACACAGTCTACATGATGTCGTTTTAAAATAAATACCTGATATATTATTACATAGTTCTAGTACTCATTTTTTATTTTATTTTTTTAGAAACATGTTTTTACTGGTAAAATATATCGAAGATGCCATTTTGTATGTGTGCCCTACCTCTAAGATACATAGAGGTAAAAAAAAAAACAACAGCCAAATATGTAGATGGATATTTCTATGGTTGTGACATCTTGTGTAGCAATACCGACAAATTACTTCTAGAGGAAGCCCGGAAGATTTTTTTTAAGAGAACACCCACACAATCTTTCTTCAACTTCAATAAGTAAGTAAAAAATATGTTTAAATGGACTTCTAATTTTTCATAATACTAATGTAGTTAAGCTGTTGGTCTATGTCTAAATAATGAGGCATTAGACCTAAGGATAACAACATAATAATTGTTTTTGCATTTTAGTGAATTTTCTTAAAAAAAATTCACTAATGAGGAGATCCCGACTTTTGAATTTTGAAAAAATTTCTTCACATGAGCGCTAATTAGGCCCCCCAGAAAACATATCCGGGGTCAGTTTCAATTTTTATATGTTTATATATATATATATATATATATATATATATATATATATATATATATATATATATATATATATATATATATATATATATATATATATATATATATATGTATCACACCGATAACTCAAAAAATAATGGGCCGATTTTGATTAAATTTGGTGAAAAAATTCCTTTTGCAAATAGCTTGGATAAGTTCGTTATCCAGGAAAATCTGCCTAGGTTTTCCCGGAAAATTTTGCGTTTTCTTTCGAAAAAAAATTATATCTCCGGAATCAACAAAGTAAGGGCTACCAAATTTGGCACACAGATTTATATCCTTATAGGTAAATTACCTACCAAACTTTAGCTATGTAGCTCAAAAGACAAAAAAGTTATAGGCATTTAAAGAAAAATAAATTGGGGTTTTCCTCAAAACGTCAAAGTGGCGATTTAAAATGTCAAAATTGGCAACATTTAGACAAATAACTTGAATCTAATACGGGCTATAGAAATAAAATGTTTCAAGAAGGATGTTTTACAAACCCTAAAGTCTTAGTTACAACCGTCATTGTCCTTCATTTTACTAAAATATTTGCAGAAAATTCATTTCAAATAGACCCTTTCTCTGATGCTTAACAAGTAGCCTTAGCTATAGAGTTTATCATTTAATGGTATACAATTTTTGTCGAATTTTTGTAAAAAATCAATAAAGCTCAATATATCCGTTATTATATAAGATACGAAAAAAATTTGTATATATTAATTATAGGGTGTCTTGAGCTACATCTTAAAATAATATTTCTACAATCACAGGATGGCCCATAAGTCGTTGGTGATACAAATTTCCTTTTTTTAATCAAACACGCCTTATGTTATTGCATTTTTGCATTTTCCATCGAAATATAATGCATGTTTGTAAGAAAAGAAATTCTGAACGCAGCAAGTGCGTTATGGTAGCGAATTTTGATCAACTGTTTCATATTTGAACAGCTCAATTTGCTATTAACCTATAAGGTTAACCAAGAAACGTGTTTTTTCGAGAACACTTTAAGTTTACTTTTGGAAATTTTTGTATATTTTCACACAATAAAGTTATTTTCATGAAACATGGCACATTGTTTTTAGTATATAGGTTATACTGGTAACCAAATTTGATGCCTGCTTTCTTAAAAAAACACACATATTTGTTATTAAAAACATTTTTATGAAAATTCACTACCATAACGCACTTGCTGCGTCCAGGCTTTTTCGTTATTCATTAGAAATTGAAAAATATAAGTCAGAATGATTACATGTTCTTGAATGATTAGATTGTTCTAATGAATCTACTATTCATAGACATACTCCTACAATACAAAGTGTCAATATCAAAAAAGCAAACAAAAAAATTATTTGTATTTAACACCTTCATACCGTAAAGCTAAATAATTTTGATTATATTACTAGAATCAATATGAAAAAGTTTATCTTGTAAGGTAAGCTACTAAAAATTTTCTATTTGCGCCATCGCAATAATAAACGAAGGCCTAGACCATTCTAATGTTTATAGTTTTGATAATATTGGTAAATAGGTACTTGTCACAAATTGAAAGTATCTATCCTATAACAGTTTATGAGCAGGGCTTTTTGCTGAATCATTTGATAGAGACTGAAGTATTTTTTTCATTTTCAATGTGATGGGTGAATCAGTGACATCATTTGTGGTCCAAGTCAATTTATATTTATATGTATATTATATATTCTTTGATCTCCAAATGGCTTTGGGTACATTGACTGTTAGCTACAGGCTTTTATTCATTAATATACATTCTTGTATTCTAATTTTTGTCACATTTATACCCCAGAGAATGTCAGGAAGTAAAACAGGGATTTTCCTACATTACAGTCTTAAAAAAATGACTTCTCAGAAAAATAAAGTGCTTTTAGTGTCATAATAACTTAAAAAAAGATGTTGTTTATTACCTTTACAAAGTGTGACGTTGAATATATTTTATATTTCTCAAGTTCTAGATGAAAAGTTGGAGAAATCTTTAGTGGCCCGGGCCCAGACATCAACAGAAATTACTATTACCAATGAAGAAAAAAGTTTAAGTCAAGAAAGAGAGACAAGTTGAGCTAATGAAAATGAGTCAAGTATCTATCCTACAATGAGCATAGCTTTTTGCTTAATCATTTCATACAGATTGAACAAATTTTCTCATTTTAAATGTGATAGTGACATCATTTGTGGTTCAAGTCAAAATATATATGTCACTGTATGATTGTTAATTCTTGCAATGTTATATATAAATTGACGAAAAATTGTGAACTGCCACCAACCATTTACAATTAATTTACAAATTATCGTAAAGGCTCGCTTCGTTCGCAGGGGCTTGCTTCGCTCCCTACTTGAGAAGCTTACCACTAGTGGTACCAAATAGCAAATGCGCATTTCCACGATATATAATTGGTTGGTTGCAGTTCACATTTTTTTATCAGTTTATAATATCACGAAAATGATTATAAAGTAATGATGTTAACAATCATATGGTGATATATATATATATATATATATATATATATATATATATATATATATATATATATATATATATATATATATATATATATATATATATATATATATTTATACATTTTTTTAAATTTCGAAATGGCTTTGACTACATTGCCCGTTGGCCACAGGCTTTTATTCATTAATATACATTGTTATATTCCAAATTTTCTAACATTTATATCCAGGAGAATGTCAGAAAGTAAACCCAGGCGCCTCTTATGCTACCGAGCCTTTAAAAAATGAGAATATACTTTTAATGTCATAACTTAAAAAAAGAATGATGTTGCTTACTTCCTTAAGATTAAGTATAATCTTAACTACATTTATATTTTCCATATTATAGATGAACATTTGGATAACTCTTTAGTGGCCCAGAGGTCAACAGAAATCACTATTACCAATGGAGAAAAAAGTTTAAGTCCAGAAAGAGAGACAAGTGAAGCTAATGAAAGTGAGTCAGGTATCTATCCTCCAGGCGTTATTAACAAGGCTTTTTGCTTAATCATTTGATACAGACTGAAATAATTTTCTCATTTTCAATGTGATGAATCATTGGCATCATTTGTGTCCAAGTCAAAATATAATATATTTTTTTATATCGAGATGGCCTTGGATACATTGACCATTGGTTACAGGCTTTCATTCATTAATATTCATTCTATATTCCAAATTTTCTCACATTTATGCCCCAGAGAATGTCAGGGAGTAAACACAGGAACCTCATATGCTACCGAGTCCTAAAAATTTGACTTCTCTGAAATTTAAAATGCTTTTACTGTCATGATAACTAAAAAAGAATCTTAACTGTCATTTATATTTCTCATGTTATAGATGAAAAGTTTGAGAACTCTTTAGTGGCCCAGAGATCAACAGAAATTACCACTACCAATGGAGAAAAAAGTTCAAGTCAAGAAATAGAGACAAATGGAGTTAATAAAAGTTATTCATACATTTTATCTTCTTAACAATATCTGTACAAATGAAAATACCAATTTTTGAGTCGGGATTTTATTTTAGAAATGCTTTATCCCATTATTGAACTAAAATAGGCAGTTTAAATTACTAAACTTCTCATAGATGTTTTAGTCATTTTTGCTTGTAATACGTTGATCAGTTTGAACTTACACATTTCAAATTCAAATATCATAGCTTTAATTTAAACACTTTATTTTTTTCATTTTAATCAAAAATAACTCTGAATTAACAGCTAGCTAGTTCTTTAACATATTGTTATTCAGGTTCTGGAGACACACTTTTCCTTAGCGATGACAACTAGGGGAAAGTCGTCATTATTGGACCGGCTCCTAAATTGGACCACCTTTATAATTCAAAGAGTATACCGAGTATGGCCCGCCACCTACCGTCAGTGGTTGGAACTAACTATAACTCACTGTAAAATTCTTCAATTGTGACCGTGGTTGTTTCAGCAAACACATTATTCTGTGGAGTTGCTTTTTAGTCCTTTTGTTGTAATTTGGGCATTAGGCGGCGAAGGAAGCTATGGCAAGGCGCTAAGTCACCTGGAAATAACTTTCGCATGTAAAAATAACATAATATATATATATAGGCTTTCATTTGCTGGGTTAGCCTCTGATTTTAAGGTTATGTGATATTTACGAAAGCATGGAAACCAGCAAAAGTTAAAGTTGCCTAAGTTGGACCAACAAGTGTTTCCTAAATTGGACTGGTCCAATTTAGGAAACTAAGTAGCGTGCGAGCTATTCTTTTCACTTATTTATTCATTTTGTTTTAGGCAAAGGGGAAATTATGGCAAATGGGATGAGAATGACCTGCAGTTAGCTATCAGTGCATACCGAACTCATCAGTATGGGTTCAATGAATGTTCTAGGATATATAAAGTACCCAAAGCCACTTTAAGTAGACATGTACAAAATCAAAACAAAGTGGCAAATGATGCAGTTAAGAAATTCGCAAAAGATAGAACTCTTCCAAAGGACACAGAAAATGAATTAGTTGAACACATCTTGAGAATGGAAGAGCTTATGTTTGGGTTAACGATTACCGATATACGAAAACTCGCCTTTGATCTTGCAGATAAGAACCAATTGCCGCATTGTGTTAATGTCGAAAAGGGACTAGCAGGAAAAAAGTGGTATTACGCTTTCATGAAACGACACCCTAACCTCACGCTTCGGCAACCTAAATCAACATCTATAGCAAGGGCCAAAGGTTTTAACAAGGAAAATGTATATCACTTCTTTGATTTACTGGAAACAATTTGCTCTGAGAACAACTTAGATGCTACCCGAGTTTTCAACGTTGACGAGAGAGGCTTTTCAACCGTTCAAAAAAAGCCGCAAAAGATAATTGACCAAAAAGGTAAAAAACAGATTGGTGAAATAGCAAGCGTGGAGCGTGGTATCAATACTACTATGGTATGCTGTGTCAGTGCCTCAGGATAATTTGTGCCACCTATGATAATTTTCAAACGAGCAAGAATGGCACCAGAATTAAAGACAGGTGCACCCGCTGGAAGTCTGGTGGAAATATCAGAGTCAGGCTACATTAATTCTTAACTTTTTACTAAATGGCTGCAACATTTCATTAGTGTCGTCAACCCAAGCAAGAACAAAAAAGTGCTGCTGATACTAGATGGTCATACCACTCATAGTAAAAATTTAGATGCCCTACTTCTAGCACGCGAGCATGGGTTGATTTTGTTGCAGCTTCCAGGGCACACGACACATCGCTTACAACCCCTTGATGTTACGTTTTTCAAACCCATGGAAACTTATTACACCCAAGCAATGGAAACATGGTTAAGGACCAATCCCGGTATGAAAGTGACGATGTTTCAGGTATCTGGTCTACTAGCTGAAGCATATGGAAGAGCTGCGTGTATTCAAACAGCAGTAAACCGATTTAAGGCAACAGGCGTCTGGCCGGTAAATAGGTTTATTTTCAGTGACCATCACTTTGCTGCGGCTGAGAATTTTGCTCAAGAACCGCTACATATTGTTGCTGATGAATTACCCGTCGATAGTGAAAATATTCCCAAGGGACGCTAGTTTTTAGAATTGAGATTAGACACTAAGAAAGTGGACATACGCAGGCGGGAACAGGTGAAGAAAAATTTATCAACGGAAATCTTTGACAATCGTGAAATGCCTTCAACCTCGAAAACTAGCTGCATAAGCAACGCATGCTCCTTTAAAAAAGTTAAGCTGGATGTATCGATCGAAGAACTATCTCCACTCCCGGTACCCTCCAAAAATTCAAAAGGCGCCACAAGATGAGCTCAAAAGGCTGCTGAATTAACAAGTAGTTCATACAAACAGGAACTGGCAGATAAAAAAGAAAAGATCAGAAAAGGAACTAGGAATGCAAAAGTTGTATTAAAACCAAAGGCCGGAAGAAAACTAAGAGATGTGAGCAAATCAGTAAAACATAACGATAAATGGTATTGTGTGTTGTGTAAAATAGAAAAAGAAAGAGATATGATCCGATGCATGGAGTGCCAAAGTTGGGTTTACGCGGACTGTGCGAACGTTAGTCCTCAGCGAAAAATTTACTTCTGCCCCAAATGTTTACTATACGACATGGAATAATAAGGACTTGGACCAGAATCGACTAAAAACAATGCATGTGCTTCATCATTTTGTATTTTGTTATACATTGTTTTTCATTTAACATGCTACAATTTCAAGTGGTTCAATTTAGGAACCTGGAGGTCCAATTTAGGAGCCTGGTTACCAAAATTGGACCTTTTGCAGTGTTCGTTACTTTATTTTTTATTTGTCATTAGGAGTGTACGTTTTCATTTGTTTTTTTAATAAACATATTCAAAAATGAATGTACTTTTCGTTTGCCAGTTTTGAATAATACACAAATATAGTACACAAATCCTCCAAAATAATGCGTTAAAACCATGAAGTGGTCTAATTATGGCGACTTTCCCCTAAGTTGAAACAGTTTTTAAAAAAATACTAAAGAATTTTTTGTTTTAAAGCTGTATTTTTTTAGATAATAATATGCATCAACTAGATGTTGATAAATGGTATGATTGTTTACTTGAGCCAAGTGATGATGGTGCATACAATGTTTTACTTCCACAAGATGATAATGTATCTATAGATGAGTACTTTGGTAAGTTCATACACGAAATATATTCTTCGTATTATAGTTATTTGCTTTCACTTAAGTATAATAAGTGCTGGCAAGGGTTTTTACTTCTTATTATACTAATATTACCTACAGTGTGTAAAAGCCAAATGGAATAAATTCATTATTTCGATTACTGTACATTATTATAAAAAATCCCGAAACACATCAAATTTAAATTATAAATTGACATTTTTCAACGTGAAAATGCGATCCCTACCTTCAACCCCCTTCGAATGACAGGTACAACCCCCAATTTTTTAAAGGGGAAGTATATGCTTGTGTTTTGTCGTTTGAAAGGTCTGTTCATTCTCTATTCAAAAATGTTATCGTTTTCAAGTTTATTGCAATAATTAAGATAGAATAAAATAAAATCATGTGGTTACCAAAATTCGCTACAAAATACTCAAAACTTATTTTAATATTGTAATTAGTATACTCAAAACTTATTTCACGTTTAGGTCAAGAAGATAAGAAAGTAAGCAAAAACCATAGTAATATGCTTTTTACATTGTATCCTAAAAATACATTAAAGAGTTTCTGAGGCAATGTTAGTTTGTTTAAAACGCCTAAGCACATTACTTTGTAATTATAAGTTGTCACTTAAATTGTTAGTATTATAATTTTAGTTTGAATTTCGTTAACTTCAATTTTGAAAAATGGTTAGATTAACGGAAATGCATAAAATAACAGTTATACAAATGATTGGTTACGGAGATAAAACCCGAAGACAACATGAAGTAACTCGCCTATTTCATGAGGACTTTCCTGATTTACCGCCTATATTCCAAGGAACAATTAGAAAAATAGATAAGCAGTTTCGCGAGTTTGATCATGCAAGGCAGAAAAAAAAAGCAGCCAATGCACTGAGTGATGAAATCAAATTAGATGTGATGCTTGAATTTGTGGAAAACCCACATACATCGGTTAGACAGGCATCCACTACATTTAATGTTAGCCATGCATCGATAGTTAACATATTAAAAGAACATAAAATGCATCCCTATAAAATGATACCTACTCAGGAGCTCATGGAAGAGGATTATGATAGGAGAACCTATTTTTGTGAGCGAATGATGGACATGTTGGATAACAATATTATCAAATTAGAAGACGTTATGTTTTCTGATGAGTGCACTTTTTCACTTAACGGTCATGCTAATCAGCAAAATTGTCGCTACTGGGCAACGACAAATCCTCACTGGATGAGAGAAGAACACACGCAATACCCTCAGAACGTTAATGTTTGGGCAGGCATTGTTGGAAACCATATCATTGGTCCCTTTTTCATTGAGGGTAATTTGAATGGCGATAATTATTTGGCACTACTTCAAAATTATGTCATTCCAACTTTGGCAAATTTATATCCTGATCCAGGAAATTCTCAAGTTCCAGTGAATACGATATGGTTTCAGCAGGATGGAGCACCACCACATTACCAACTCAATGTCCGGCAGTACCTCGATGCAACATTTCCCAATCGGTAAATAGGGAGGCGAGGATCGATCGAATGGCCAGCGCCATCACCTGATCTTACCTTATTAGATTTCTTTTTATGGGGATATGTGAAGAGCATTGTATACAAAATTAAACCTTTTGATTTAAATGACTTAAGAGAACGAATAACGCTTACGATTAGGTCGATCACGCCTGATATGTTAAATAATGTTAGAAGACAGTTTTATTTAAGATTGTGTTGCCAAGAAGTTCGCGGTGAACATTTTGAACATCTACTTCATTGACATTCATAGTTCTTTTTAGTGTTTTGCGTTTTATTACATTTTGCATTATATTTTAGTTTTTTGTTGTAGCGAATTTGGGTAACCACATGATTTTATTTTATTCTATCTTAATTGTTGCAATAAACTTGAAAACGATAACATTTTTGAATAGAGAATGAACAGACCTTTCAAACGACATACCACAAACCTATACTTCCCCCTTAAAAAATTGGGGGTTGTACCTGTCATTCGAAGGGGGTTTAAGGTAGGGATAGCATTTTCATGTTGAAAAATGTCAATTTTTAATTTAAATTTGAAGTGTTTTTTATAAGAATGTACAGTAACCGAAATAATGAATTTATTCCATTTGGCTTTTACACACTGTATAGTGTTCTTCAGTCCGATTCAACCAAATCTGGTTTAATGCTTACTTAAGAGTTTTCTGACTGATGAGGTTCCTTTAACAAACATATTAGTTAGTCAAGTCCTATATTGTATATTTCTCTGTCCAAATTTCAATAGAAAATTTTAGAATCTTTCATGTATAAGATATACCTAGCAATTCACTTGTACAGACTTGAAACCAAGAAGTCGGGGGATTCTAAGAAGCGGGGGACACTTCAACTTCTCTGGTGCAGGTGCAGTGGTGTACTCGCTTTTATTTACCCCTGATCTCATTATTAATGGAGATGAACAAATAATCTAAATTCAGCATGCCACTGGAGATCTTACCAGAAAATCGGCTACGACCGACTAATATTTAAGGCTAGGAATTTGGAATTTCCGGCTCACCTCCTTGTTTTGAACTGACTACAGACCATTGTGTTTTTATTTTATTAATAAAAGACACGCAAGGTACTTCATGATCTAATACATAAAAATTATAGCGAATATTCTTTTTTTTTATGGGCGACGCACTGTATGGTTTGTTAACTTCTGTTAATGGCTGGACGCAATCACGAACTGTACAAGATTTCTAAGAATTGAATTACAATTACCACCCATGCAAGGCCAAAACGGGTCAGCTAGTAATATTGTTGCATTATTTCTTTGGACAAGAAATACGCGAGTCAAACATACACACCTTTATTCAAAAACCTAAATTACCACTACAAAGCACAACAACATACACTTCTCAAGCAACAATTAATTTAACACAATAAAACAACCTTATAATTAAGGATCCAACACAAGTACTTAACCAAACTTTCACCTCGAAGCACTACTTTCGAACTTTGACGCACTATTATCCAAACTGCAACTCCTGGTAACTGCTCCTGCTGCTATTTATACTGTCTCCACAAATTTGATAACCAACTACTAATAATAAATGTGGAGAAAGATGCACTCCACATAATTAAAAAAAAAGCAATTAATTCCAAAGTAATAATTTAAAATAGATTAAGGTAATATGAAGATAAAGCTTTTTTTATATTGTAGATCAAACCAGTTCAGCAACATGTATGCTATTCATGGTTGTTTTATCTGCCATCAGTTATTGTCTATCTAATATAATAAACAATAAAAAATTATAACGATAAGATGCTATAGTTAGGAACATAAATTAAATTAAAAATAGCTTGGTCGATAAGTTAGTAACATTATTTGGTAGGCTTACATTCGTATGCACAGATCCATACTCTCACACACACTCCCATGCGCCCAAATACCCATACATACTTAAATTATATTTTAACTCTGATCATGGACCATTAAACACATCTTGCGGAAGTCTTTTTCTTAGTCTTCTTTGTTGTAGTCTTATACCAAGATTGTAATGTACTGCTCCAGGACATTCAGTTAAGTTGTTCAGGAAGTTGACTGCACTTCTTTTTATGAAGTCACTGATCACTGGTATGTTTAATTCGCGATGTATTTGCGTGTTCCTAATGAACCACGGTGCATCGGTGATGATTCGTAGCACTTTGTTCTGGAAGGTTTGTGCCATATTTATTGTTGAATTTGACGCTGTTCCCCATATTGGACAGCCATATGTGACAACTGGTCTAAGAATACTTTTGTAGATGAGAGTTCCGCATTCAATCTTCAGTGATGATTTTCTGTTTATAATGGGGTACAGCATTTTTAGACGTCCATAAGCTTGCTGAGTTCTGTTTTTGATATGATGCCTTCAGGTTAAGGTACGATCGAAATGTAGTCCTAAATATTTGACGGATTCGTGTTTCTGACTCCAAGGGATTGCTTTTATATCTATTTGTAACGGTGGCGGATTTGGTCCTCTTAAGAGCGTAAAGATTTTAGCTTGACTCTTTGATGAGTTTATAGTGATTCCCCAGCTCTTGCACCATTTTGTAACTTTGTTTAAGGAATTTTGTAAAATGTTCCTGGATTCGATTATGCTTTTGTGTTGTGTTGCTATCGCTGTATCGTCCGCATACATCGCCAATAAGGAGCCTTGTTTGCATGGTATGTCGCTTATATAAATTATATAGTGTAGGTCCCAATATGGAACCTTGAGGTACTCCTGAGTGAATTGCTTTAGTTGTGGAAAATTCAGCGTTTATTCTTACTGCAAATGTTCTATTTTGTGTGAAGCTGGCAATGATTTTGAGTAGATAGGATGGCAAGTCTTGGATTTTAGCTAATTTGAAGAGGAGCCCGTCGATCCATATTTTATCAAAAGCTTGTGTTGCGTCAAGAAATGCTACGGTGGTATATTTTTTGTTTTCGTATCCTTTGACAATAATTTCATTTAAACGAAGATGTTGATGAAGAGTTGGATGCTTTTTTCTGAACCCGAACTGTGTGGGGGGTAGGGTATTATGTTCTTCCATAAATTCATTCAGTCGCCACAGTATCAGTTTTTTGAAAAGCTTGCCTAAAGTGCCTAGCAAGCTGATAGGCCTATAGCTTGATGGGTCAATCTTGTTTTTTTCCATATTTCAGGAACATGATAATTACAGCGTGTTTCCATGTGTGTGGAAAATAGCCAGTTTTCAGGCATGCATTAAATATAAGCGTTAATGTGTCAAAACACTTTTTGGTCAGATTTTTAACAACTATGTTCGGTATGAGATCATGACCAGGGGATTTTTTTATTGGTATTATTTTGGTTAAATCAGATATTTCGTCTGGGGTAATTATCGAAAAGCTGTTTGGGCTTATATTAGGAAGCACATTATCAATAAATGATTTAATTTCTTTGGTGAGGGTGTGATTTGGTAAAGGCGCTGGAACATAAACGTTTTCGAGATGCTCGGCAAATATTCTACACTTGCCCTTATTTGTATCGTGAACTTCGTTGTTAGTTTTTAAGCTGTATGTAGTTTGTGGTTGTCGAAGTATTTTTTTGGTAGCTCTCAAGATAAAGCTTCTAACAACTTTAAATCTATGTTTTTTGTATAAATAAATTTTATAAATAAGTACCGCAGCAATACAAACATAATACCATGCGTTACACCGTTGCATAAGGGTATGACTGGGCGAATATAAGTCCTGAGTTTGTTTAAACTCTTACTGCTTTCATTGTAGCTTGCACATACTGCTTGCACTATATGTTTTGGTCAGGTCAGGTCAACCTTCTATAACGGTTTTCATTCCTACTTAAATATCTTGATCTATAATGACTTCAAAAAGTCAGTCTGTTTTTATCATTACAAAAATGTAGGAACTTTCTGTAATGACGAAAAAAAATTAAACCTTTGATAATTGTTAGAAATCAAAACACATTAAGATCAAAATGAACGGCCAAGTAGACTTGACTGGCTCACCATTTATTGATTTATTAATAAAAAAGGTAACCAAAACTGGAACATATAAAGCAAGCAGCAAGAGTGTGAAGAAATTCAGGGCATCGGTCAGCCTGATAATGTCATGTAAAACGTGCAACGTAATGTTTGTATAGCTATTGCACATCAAAAAAAAAGTGGAATTAAAATAATAATTAAAAATTGCTTCTCTATCTATTACCAAGTCGAGACACAAACAATTAAATTTAATCATTTAAAGAAAATTTTTTGAAAGCACATAAAGAACTTTAAGATACAGGTACCACCTTAAATGCGTCTCCCTCTTTGAAAGAGCTAAAAAGCAAAGCGAAATTCAAATTTAAGTGTAGGGTTTATTTTTGATAATATGGCTAATTTCATATTTCATATTGTGCACAAAAATAACAAAATAAAATTGATTGTTACTTAACATGGAAACTAATTTTTTTTCAGGAAATGAAGTGTCAGCTAAAAAAGGAAGTCTCATAAACAGCATGCATGCTATTATTGTAAAAATACTTTGTTCCAAATTTCAAGACATTTATTAAGTGTACACTGTAAAGAAATAAAAATTCAAGAGATCAAACAACTTCACGTCAATGATCCAAATAGGAAAAGAAAACTCAACTTGCTGAGGAACCTAGGTGATTTTCAACATAACAAAATTGATAACGATAAAATAGTTGTGAGGCGTTCTTTAAGATCTAATAAGGATAAAGCTATTAAAAAATATCTACCTGGCCCTTCCTGTTTAGGATATTTTGTAAAATATAATTTGAGATATCATAGAGCAAACTGTTCACCTGACAAAGGGAATAGACTTTTGCAGGGTAACGCTTGAAAACTGTTGAACCATATACATCCTAGGGCCTCAGAGAGGGTAAGAAACTATGTAATTCCTCACAAGTTTCCCGATGAGATAACAAACTCTATACTGTTTGATGAAACTATCATTCTGTATGGTAATTATCTTTGTGTCAAATATACTCAAGATCATCTCAACAGTCATGTTGTCACATGTGAATTTTGTGGAGAGTAGCAATGAAAGGCATACATATTTCTTAAGCCAATGTAATAACCGCAACATACAGTAACAGCACATTGATCACTAGAATGCGAGCCTATACTATGCACTACACATCACTTTATTGCACAGGTTGCCGATCGTTGCTGCATATCGTCTTTCTTTCATTAAAGATTAAAACCATGTGGCTCTACAGTTGAGCATAATTTTCCTTTTGTCTTGCTGTTGTTTCTTTGGGTGTAGCTTAAATAATATCAGGAACACTGCCATCTCCAGTACATGACCTAAAAGTAAATAATTACATAAATTCAGGAATATATTATAATTTAAATAGGGTCTTCTTATTATATATCTTGTTTTTGTTTAGTTTGTGCGCATTTGTTTCTATCAAGTGTTGTTCTTAAAACATGATTTAATTGTTTTGCTTATCTTTTTTCAAATTATCCTTGACATGTGTCAAAGTAAGGTTTTGTCATTTTTGTTAATAAACAGTTTTAAATTCTGAATTAAAAATTATCAGTTTTCTCTGGAATTTTATAATCAACTTTAAAAAAAAGGAAAAAATTTTACTCTCGTTTTAATTCAGTGTGGACCTAACTTTGTAGAATGATGTCACTTTGAATAGTTGCAGTTTTTTTCTGTGGGTTAGATTGTAGCTGAATGGTTTCTCTCTATTTTATGCTTGTTATAAACGAATGTTTATGGTGTAAAGGTCTACCCACCTATATAACAACTCCAGGTGATTTTATAAACCAATATCAGTTAACTAAAATGGTTAAAACTGGCTTCACAGCAGCAGAAGTACCTCCTCAAATCACAGTCTAGAGGTAACAATGGAAGATAATAAAGATTGAATTTCTAGTAAGTCCGGCATCCGTAATTAATTTTTCTATCCATCTCGAGCTTGAATAAAGCATATAGCAGTAGTTGAAGATCCATAGTTTCCGAATATTCTAAAATCAAAACCAATCACACAGCATTAGCAAACAGGTTAATCATTTCCTTTAACTCAACATAATAATCATTATTACTCACCAATTTGATGTGTTCTAATTTCAATAGCTTCGTTAAATTTGTCGTAAACCTTTTGTACGCATCTTGTTTTATTTAAAGTACTAAGATCCTTATATTTTCATATTCACAAACTAAAACAATTAACTACTAACTAGCATCTACTACTAGTTGAGTATTTAGGTTACCATGAACTGTCATTTGTCAGTGTAGTTCCAACGGACATTAGAATCTTAGATGATAGTTCAAAAGTAGATAAACTCATTTTGCTCTAGTGTACACTGCACGACGTAAGTTGTAGCTCACGCGAGATAAATGGAGCCCAAACAACGGCCCGTTATAATACAATGTCGCCTTCCCACGGTAAGAACCGCTGAGTCAGCCGTCGTCTTAACGGAGCCAAGAACTTTGCAGGTTCAAAGTGCAAGTAGAACGGAATATCACTGTGAGAATCTACATCAGCAGATTCCTTGTTATCCAGAGACAATAGTGCCACGCCTGGAGGGAACACTATAAAGAGGCTAATCAGAGGTAGAACCGTTCATTCTTGTTCCGAGTTAGTCATTAGCACACCGAGTGCATAGACATTAGATCACATGTAGGTTGATCGTCTTATTTTTAGTATATTATATTATTCATTTTTTTGTAACTAAGTAATTAAGTATTGATTGTTCAAAGTATTAAATAAATTGTTTTAAAAATTCAAACGTCTTAACCGTGAAGTTAAGTGGCGCAGTCGTTAGTATTGGCTAGAAAACCGAAAGCATATCGATTTTTAAGCGTATCGACGCCTAATAACCAATTCGAGCCAAGTTAAAGCAGAAATAGTGGCCAAGCAGAGCCAAATGGAAGCAGCAACCATCGTATTATGGTAAGTTTACTGCTATCCCATTTTACATTTCCAATTTTTTATATGTGTTGTATTGAAACGTTATATGTCTGATTCAGAGGAAGAATCACAAAGTTTATGTAACATAGAGTATAGATTTAGATCAATCAGCATTAGCGACAATAACATAACAGTAAATCATTCAAATATTAATAAGAGTAGTAATAGTAGCAACATGACAGACCAATTCAAAGAATTTTTTCTGAAAGCTATTCCCGAGTTCGACGGGCAACCAGCCAACGTAGGCAACTTTTTAAAGGCATGTGACTTGGTCATGAATCAGTTCTACGTGCCAAACGAGAATTTGTATATGAATCACTTCTTGCTAAATTACGTTCAAACTAAATTAACGGGAACAGCCCGGCTTATAGTAAATACAAAGATAATTAATACGTGGGCAGACCTGAGAGAGGCCATTGTTCAGAATTTCAGCGACCAAAGAGATGATCACAGTTTATTAGCTGAGATGTTAACCTTGAAACAGCGTAATGCTGAAGACGCACTGTCGTTCGCGAACAGATGCCGTCATATAGAGCAATTGCTCATCTCGAGTTTAATAGCTCTGCCGTCCTACGGAAAAACACCGCAAGTGCTAAAATGTCGAAATTTGAGTTTTCTATATATTCTGGTTCAGAATTTTATGTTCTTCGATATAATCAATAAATTTCAGTGATTTTTCATGTTTTTTTGAGAAAAAAATATGGTCAAAGTTAGTCAGATTGTACACGTTCTTATATTATAGATCCTATACTAAGCATTAATACCGCATGTTGAATTTATTAGTGCACTTTGACGCATGTCTAGTGTAACTTCTGCAATTTACTAAGCATAAACACCGTATGTGAGAACATGCGTCGTTTATGCGAAGCGATTATAGAAAATATCGTTAGGCAAACACCACGGCGTTCGCGCATGTACTCTAACTGTGCACTTACGGTATTTATGCTATATATCGTTCAGATAAATCTGCTCTGGTTATAGTAAAGCATGTCATTTCTCCAGGTTGAGACCAGTCGGTTACATCTCCTAACCTTCTGTGATGTGGATGGTTTCATTTTATTGTTTTATGTATAATAAAAACAGTAGCAAGATTTAATACATATTGAACGTAGTGTAACAGTAGTGCAGACATTTACCAGGTGTTCACACTTTAGTTATTACTAATATTGTTCTAAGTGTTCTCTTTTAACTGAATATTTTTCCATTGTGAGGTATGTATATATTTTGATTAATCCAAAGACAGATTCTCATGCTAGTAATTCTGTATCAGAATGGAGTATCTGAGTCGTGGAAGAAAATTAGTGGTTTTAGCGTCTAAGAGACGCACCTCCAATGAAGCGTTTACCGACCGAAGTAATGTTACGAAACTGCCAGCGAGTGAAGTAAATGAGACTGATCCCAATACAAAATTGCAGTCAGAAACAAGATGTTACTTCCTGTCAAATAGGGTATCACTGACTGACTTCAATACATTGAGCAAATTTTATCATCTCGAAGCAAATAGAGTTGTAAAGGAAATACTAGATTCTATCATAGGAATTGTTTTCCAGACTGTTAATGATTTTTTTAACATAAATATTGAGGACTTAATAGTGCTTGACGAAAACCTCGTTCCTATCTTAAACGATTCGAATGCTATTATTGAATGGGATTCTCCGATCTTCGATAATGAGCAACTGCATCTGGAAAACAATATTATTGATGGTGTTAATGGAAATGATAGCGTGCAGTATGAAAATGCGACCAATGAACGCAGTAATGCATCTAAGATAACGGATTCGCTAGATGAAAGCAACAAGGAAAACGTATACTATTTGAAGAAAGATGAGGTTTTCAAGATTGATACTAGTGCCACAAAGACTGGCGAAGAGCGTAAACGCAAGAAATTTGTTAGAAGCAAAACAGAACGGAAAAAATACCTACGCGATGAGAAAATTGAAAAACATGCAGTGAGGAGGGAGGGATGCAAGTGTAAGAAAAACTGCAATGATAAGTTTAGTAAAGAAGCTAGAGAAAAAATCAATAAGAAATATTGGAACATGAATTTTGCGGAGAAAAATATGTTTTTATCTTCGAATATAGAAGATTATGACGTAAAAGTAAGACGTTCAGACACGCTACATGATACTCCTGTTAGAAATAAGACAAGAGTATTTTCATTCAAATCTAAAGATGGAAACCGGATTAAAGTATGCAAAACTTTCTTTTTGGGAACCCTTGGATATGCATCAAACAGCGACACAATAATCAGGAAATTCTACAGTCCTCCTATTGATCGCCGAGGAAGTTATTTGAGAAAAGGCACAAACAAGAATGTCATTGCTGATCATATTAAAAGCTTTCATCCTGCAGTGTCGCATTACAGGCGTGAACATGCCCCCAAAAGACTCTACTTACCGAGTGACATAACAATCAAGGATATGCATTCAGATTTTTTGCAAAAATTTCCGGCAGAAACTGTCTCGTATGAAATCTATAGAAGAATAGTTACAGATGAGATGAATATATCTTTCGTTCAGTTAGGGAAAGAAGAATGCGAAAAATGTGAAACCTACACGCTCCATAAACAAGTTCACACGGTCTTGGATACGATATGCGAAGTGTGTTGTCAATGGAAAAAACACATTGACGACGCAAAAAGATCAAGAGATGAGTATAGAAAAGACGTTAGTCTTGCTGAGACAAGTCAGACTGAAATTGTTTATTTTTCTGTCGATATGCAGAAAATCATAATGCTCCCTCGACTAGATATGTTTAAGCAAATTATTTTTACACAGAGGCTCATTGTTTTTAATGAGTCTTTTGTACCCTTAGGAAAACTCGCTAAAAATTCTGTTCAGCCATTCGCTGCACTTTGGCATGAGGCCATTTCTGGTCGAAAAAAAGAAGATATAGTGAGCGCGTTCAACGCATTTTTCAAAAATCATGTCCGTGACCACAAACAAATAGTTTTTTGGGCCGATAATTGTTGTGGCCAGAATAAAAACTGGTGTTTTTTTAGTTTCCTTATTTATTTGGTTAACAGTGGTGAAATTGCTGCAGATAAAATCACCATAAAGTATTTCGAAGTGGGCCACACATTTATGTCCGCAGACAGTTTTCATCATTTGATAGAACAAGGTCTGAGGAAGCATAAGAAATGCTATGATTTTCAGGATTTCTGCGATGTTGTCAAAAACTGTTCGAAATATCCAGTGTCTATCAAAGAATTATCGACGTCAGATTTCATGAAATGGCCTACTTTCACGACGAATTACCAACTTCAGAAAATGAATAAAGATAGGCCACTACTGAAGGAAATATCAGAAATAAGTGTAAAAAAGGGAAGTTATGTTTTGTATCACAAAACATGCTTCGACGGTCCAGAGAACGAACTCGTTTTGCTATCTAAGAAATGGCAAGGAACAAAACCACTCCCGGAACCTGAAGGTAACTCTTTAGCGAGAGGCATCACGGAAAAGAAAAAGCAGGGGATCATCCAGAGTCTCAAGGGATTATGTCCACCTCATAAACTAAAATTCTGGGAGAAACTGGATGTGAACGATAATGCTGTCGACCTAATCAATGAAGTGGATGACTGAATAAGTGCTATTTTTATTGCTGTATATGTAACGGTATCCACAATAAAAACTTTCACCACTTATGCTCGTCTATGCATTTTTTCTATATTTCAGAAATTTAAATTTTGGAAATTTTTCCTGTCTGCATATTATTATTTTTTGTCACTACTCCGTGGCCAGAATTAGTCGTTGAAAAAAATGGTTCAAATTATTGATTTGTATTAGTTTATATGACCATGTATTGTATAATATTTAGGAAACATAATTAAAAAAAATATAGTAGGTATAAGTTAGGGTAGTACGGTAAGTAGAAATTTACTGCATTCTCTTTGTGTTGTTGTATGCGATGTATTATTCCACATGCGTCGTTTATACTAAGCATAGAAGATATTTCGTACTAGAGACTTTTGACGCATGTGGCGTTGTACTTGTTTTACGTTACTTGCGTTCTTTATGACAAGTATCTAAACTTAAGATAGTAGAGCATTTAGACGCAAGTGGCACTGTTTAGCTATTTAGAAGCAGTTTTTTTATTCCCCATGCTGTCATATGTTTAAAGAACAATATAATTAATCCTTGTATGTGAAAAAATCTACCAAAAATAAATTCCTGCAAAAATGGCGAGTAATTTTAGAGCCGCCAACTTTGACCGCCATTATTTCAGAACTACATTCGATGTACATGCGGTGTTTTTCCGTAGGACGGCAGAGCTAACGAGCAAAATGAAGGCGTGCGATTAATTAAGAAAGACATATACCAGAATCAAACATTAAAAGCGTTCTTAGGAGGGTTACGCAATCCGTTAGGGCTTGTCCTGCGTAGTCAAGGACCTTCAAGCATAGAACAAGCTTTGAAATTCGTATTCGCAGAGGAAAATTTCGATTATAGAGATAAAACAATAAATAAGAATTTCAGTAATAATAATAAATTAGAAGGACAGAACCGTACCTTCTTTCAGAGACAAAATAACCCACCTTTTCAGAATGTACAATTTCAGAGACCTTTCCAAACAAACTTTAGACCATTTCAACAACATAATAATCAAAACAATTACACAAATTCCCAGCCTAGACAAAATCAACAATTTGTACCAAGGCAAAATTTTTCGAGTCAATTTAGGCGACCCAACTTCAATAATCAACCGGGTCGACCCAATGTAAATCATAATGCTAACAGAAATTATCACGAACCAATGGAAGTAGATAGTTCTAACACTATACTGTCATTACCAAGGAGAGCAGCTCATGTAAATAATATAGAATTTAATGAGAACGAAGTAAATGAAACAAATTACGATTTAAATTATGTAAACGAAGAATTAAATTACGAAAATTCGCCAGCCGAGGAATACGATATCCAGCAGCGAAATTTTCCCACTGCAGGGCCCTCAACGAGAGAACCGTGATAGATATAAATAATATGAATACATTATGTAAGTTACCGTATATAGAATTAAACGAAATATCAGGTAAATTTTTGTTAGACTCAGGATCTTCAAAAAATCTTTTGAATCCTGCTGTAGCATATTATAAGTTCCCTAAAAACATATTTACGCATGATTTTACCATACGCACCGTGCATGGCATTTCGAAGCACTGTAAGCGTGCACGTATTAAACTTAAATCGATTTCAGAGGAAATACAAGAGTTTTGCCTGTTTAACTTTAACACATTTTTTTCGGGATTGATTGGGATGGAATTTCTGAAACGAAACGAAGCTAAAATAGATTTTAAGGAGCACAAACTGTATATAGGCAAGAATATTATACCAATAAAATTCACAGATCTTAGCGTAAGTCAATCGGGACAAACAGAAACCAAAGCAGATGGTTTAGGGCTACCCGAGACTCATTTAAATTTAAACAATATAATAACCCAGCAGTAATTCGTACGTAATGAAGAACTTGAGACAATTAATCACGTACTAAATAATAACCAAGCTTATAATGTAAGAGATAGACCATTCAGCAGATTAAATAAACAATATGCAGCTGAAACCAGATACAGCCAAAGTCCGTTTGCACCAGTAGTTATAAAAAATAACAATTCTAGTACAACTCATATTAATAATTTAAACACTTACGATACGGGGCGTAATCAAAAACGGATTAATAATGAGAATGTCTTAATTGAACAAATAGATACAGGAGAATTAAATGACGAGGAAAAACAATTGTTATTTAGTTTATTATCAGAATATCAGGACATATTTTTAAATAAAAACGAACCCTTGACGCACACAAATGCGATAAAACATAGAATAAGGACAACAGACGACATACCTGTCCATTCTTAATTATATAGATACCCGTACGTACATAAACCGGAAGTAGACAGACAAATAAATGACATGTTAAGACAAAAAATCATTAGGAAAAGCCACAGCCCATATAGCTCACCTATTTGGGTTATATCAAAGAAAATGGACAAGTCAAATAAACAAAAATTGAGAATTGTGGTGGACTATAGGAAACTAAATGAAAAAACAATACCGGACAGACACCCAATACCCAAAATTGATGAAATACTGGACAAAATTGGGCGAGCCCAATATTTCTCGACGATCGATTTGATCTCTGGGTATCACCAAATTGAAATGGACCCCAGGGACATATAAAAAACAGCGTTTACCACCGATACAGGCCATTGGGAGTACACCAGGATGCCGTTCGGGTTATCTGGGGCTCCAGCGACCTTTTCTAGGCTCATGCAAAACGTATTAGAAGGCCTAATTGGACAAACATGCCTTGTATATATGGATGACGTCATAGTTTTCTCCACATCTTTACAGGAACACCTTGAGAAACTAAAACTAGTATTCGAGCGCTTCAGGCAAAGCAACTTAAAGATCCAGCTAGATAAAAGCGACTTCCTAAGGAAGGAAGCCGAGTTTTTAGGACACGTGGTCAGCCCAAACGGGATTCGTCCGAATCCAAAGAAACTGGACGCAATAAGGAAATTCCCGATACCTAAAACCCCAAAGGAAATAAAATCATTCCTAGGATTAGTTGGATACTATCGTAAATTCATAGAAAACTTCGCACACGTTATGAAACCACTAACAAAATGTTTAAGGAAAAACTCGAAGATAAACGTGAACGACGAAGAATACATTGCTGCCTTTAACTCATGTAAAGACATATTAATGAATTCACCTGTACTTATATCACCGGATTTTTCTAAAGACTTTATATTAACAACCGACGCTTCAAACGTAGCGATAGCCGGAATATTAAGCCAGGGCGAACCCAATGCGGATCACCCGATAGCTTACGCCAGCCGGACATTAAACGACACCGAATCCAGGTACAGCACAATCGAGAAAGAATTATTAGCCATCGTGTGGGCAACTAACTATTTTAGACCATACTTATACGGAAGGAAATTCACTATATACACGGACCATAAACCTTTAAAATGGTTATTTTCGTTGAAACAACCAAATTCAAAATTGCTCCGTTGGAGATTAAAATTGGAAGAATATGAATTTAAAATTGAATACAAAAGAAAAGCTAAACTGCGCAGCAGATGCACTGTCCAGAGTAGAAATAAACCCACTAGACATAGATAATCAGTCAATGGCGAATAATATCGACGAAGAGGAAGAAATCATAGAAATTGACGATGACGACACAGCAAACTCGAATGCGGACTCGTATTCAGCACCAGGCATACCCATACTCGAGGAAGAAATCGTTAACAGCAAAACCAATCAGATAGTTTTTAAAAATACGGATAAACCAGACATATTCTCAGTCAGAAGAGACAAAAGAAATTTCATATATGCAAACTTCAATTTAAATAAAACCGATCAGATAGAGAAATTTATAAAAGAATACTGTTTACCACAAAGGAAATATTATTGCATTTTTGTAAATGAACAAGATTACGAACTAGTAAGTTCGGCAATCAATAAAAACTTTAATAACGTAGAATCACCCAAATTTTATAGATGTCTGGAAATTAGGAATGAAATTAACGAGGACGAATTAACCGAGACTATAATGAAATATCACGAGGGGAAGAGTAACCATCGCGGGGCTGATGAGACTTACCTAAGAATGAAGAAAATATACTACTATCCCAACTTAAAGAAACATATAGAGGAATATGTACGAAATTGCGAATTATGCAAAACGTGCAAATACAATAGGAACCCGGTACAAATAGCATTGGAACACCCCCACAGCATCTAAACCGTTAGAGATACTACACATTGACACATTCCAAATTGAACAAGCTATCTTCCTAACAATTATAGATCCATTTAGTAAATTTGGCCAAGCATTTCCAATAAAAAGTAAAAGTGCTACTGAAATTGCAAAAAACTTGATCAAGTACTTTTCACAGTATGGAGCGTGTAAAATAATAATCGCAGACCCAGGTACGGAGTTTTCAAACCAGGTAATTAAAGAACTATTAGAAACATATCAGATAGAGTTACATATAACAACACCGCAAAACCCAACATCCAATGGACCTATCGAAAGATTTCACAGCACGATTATTGAACATTATCGATTATTCAAAATGAAATTTAAAAATATGAAACTCATAGACTTAATACCATATTGTATATTCGCTTACAACTCGACAATACACTCACAGACACTAAAACCACCTTTTGATTTAATATTTGGCTACATACCAGAAATGTTTAACTATGACCCGGAAGTCATAATTACACAGGAATACAACGTACAACATAAAGATTTAATGCAAATTATTTACGAGATAGTCAGAAGCAGGATAGAGAAGTCAAAAATAAAAACGTTACAACGGACAAATAAAAACACGAACCAACCGTTCAAGGAAGGTGATATTGTCTATAAAAAGATACCACCAGGCTTTCATAAAAAACATAAAAACCCATTTTCAGGACCGTACTCAATAATATCCCTATTAGAACATAACAAAGCTATTTTAATAAATCATAAAAATGACGAACAGACGATAGCACATTTAAGAAATTTACGTATTGCAGGTTCCTTGCCACGGGAATAACAGCCCAAATACAAGACTTGACAGACAACCCAGGCATGTTACCAAAGAAATTAGGCACAGCATACACTGAGACTAGCAACTGGAATCTGATACACATACATGACTTGACACAATTACACAGAGACTACAACCAAATAAAAAGACACTACGCCAATACAGTTACCTTCATGACAAAACATTACCATTCTGAATATCATAATTTCATATTGACATTGAATTTCACCATAGATAATGTAGACGATATATTTTATAGGATTTTTCCAAATAACAATATTATTAATAGACGAAAACGTGGCCTAATAAACGGACTAGGTTCTATATTTAAGTCAATCACGGGGAATCTCGATTCACAAGATGGAGAACGCATTCAACAAGCATTAGAAATCTTAACGACAGATCAAAATAAAATTCAGGAACTTTTTAGGTCTCAAAATTCAATCATGCTCGAGGCCATTGTCGAATTTAATAGAACGATAGTAGGATTGAGTCATAACTAAGGCACGATAGTAAATAGGATAAATGAATTAGGTAATACAGTAGAAAGCCTGCGAAGTGAACAATTAACTCACTATCATCGCATTAAGATCCTAGAGGTACTCATGCAGCTAGGACAATTATTAAACAATATTCAAGAAATAGCACTAACAGAAAATGCCATCACTTTTGCAAAATTAGGAATCTTTCACACATCCATACTAAAACCAACATTTATAATAAAAGAAATCAATAAAATCCAAAATTATGCAACTAATGCTAAAGTAATAACAACCACTGATCTAAATCTATACGAAAAAGTCTTTAAAATAAAAGCAGCCCAAAACAATTTCAAAATTATATTTCAAATAGAAATACATCTGGTAGATGAATCAGAATATGATTACTATCAATTATATACATTACCTGTCCCTAGAAAGACACACCTTTTTACCATGATAATTCCTAGAACGAAATACCTTATCCTAAGCAGTAAACAATATGCCTATCGTAATGAAGAATGTCAAAATTTAAAGAACCAGATATATGTTTGCAAAGACGACAATCCAACAACCATGAATGATCAAAACCCATGTGAAATAAAGCTAATAAAATTTCAAAAACCTATTAACAATTGCAATCAAGAATTAGTCAAAATTAATAGAACCACAGTTTCGAGATATAGAACCAGTCAGTATATAGTTATAGCACCCGAAGAAACTAACGCCAGAATAACTTGCAAGGAACGGGAGTGGACCAACATCATCAAGGGTACAAAATTAATCAACCTGCAACCAAATTGCCAATTAACCATAGGCAACAAAATCTACAAGACCGGCCCAGCAACAGCAGAAACACAACAACTATTCAACCTGCCTATACTAGAAACCCCCATTCCAGAAGATCAACCAAATCCAGGACCAGTACCCGAAATATCATTAGAAAACGTACAGCTACACAACATCAATCAAATCCAACACCAACTTCAAAAAATTAAACAAAATATACCAGGACCTATAACAATACCAATCCATCACCTGAGTATATGGACAATATTACTGTACATAGCTGTCTTAATAACCATCACAACGATAGCAGTCCGCATGGGGTTGAAGAAACGAAGAACCAGCAAAGAAGATAAAGGAACAAAAACAGGAACCACCGAGTCCGGATTTCCGTTGAAAATCCGGAACGAACCATAGCTTCGTCTTTAAAAAGGGGAGGAGATAAATGGAGCCCAAACAATGGCCCGTTATAATACAATGTCGCCTTCCCACGGTAAGAACCGCTGAGTCAGCTGTCGTCTTAACGGAGCCAAGAACTTTGCAGGTTCAAAGTGCAAGTAGAACGGAATATCACTGTGAGAATCTACATCAGCAGATTCCTTGTTATCCAGAGACAATAGTGCCACGCCTGGAGGGAAGACTACAAAGAGGCTAATCACAGAGGTAGAACCGTTCATTCTTGTTCCGAGTTAGTCATTAGCACACCGAGTGCAGAGACTTTAGATCACATGTAGGTTGATCGTCTTATTTTTAGTATATTATATTATTCATTTTTTTGTAACTAAGTAATTAAGTATTGATTGTTCAAAGTATTAAATAAATTGTTTTCAAAATTCAAACGTCTTAACCGTGAAGTTAAGTCGCGTGTACACTGGGCGACAAAAACTTGTAACACCTCTGTTAACGGGAGCAAGGTATACCATGCGAGGGGAAATTTAATTTGACACGAATACGTAATTTCAAATTTAATCATAACGTAAATCTCTTCAAATAGCTAAGTTACCAATTATTTTTATTTTTTATTTGACACATAAATTATAATTATATTTACATTAACCCATTTCTCATCATATAATATGTGTATATTTCTACATTACTATTAAAATCAATAAATTGTCTTTCGTGTTTTCATTAAATTGTAGAGTTTAGGGAGTAACTAATTGGATCAATTTTCACATTTCATTGACTTCAAAAATCTCAACAGCTGTGTGCTATAAAAAAGTGTGGCACCCCATCTTCATTTGCGAAACATTGAGAAAGGTAAGTCCGACCCTCTACCCAGTTGCCTCCGACAATAGAGCTGCCGTACGCCTTGTCATTTTATTTAATAAAAATCCGTGGCAATGTCGGAGCACAGTTGCGGGTGATAGGACGTTTGATGCTGAGAGCAAAATTTTATAATTCTTCAATAATCTCTTGTAAAGAATTAATGCAGTCTGCCCATTGTGAAACTATTAGAAAAGCTATTGATGATGTTGCCGTCTTAGATTCTGCGAAAGGTGTCTATAATCATCCTTTCAATGCTAGAACGTGGGGGACAGCCTTGCAGAAAATTATAAGTGTGCTGAAATCCGAAAGCATTAAAAAAGATGAAAATCAATTAAAAATTTATAAAGCATTTTTGCAAATTTATAAGATTGATATTGCATCATATTTAAATCGCATCTGTGCATTAAGTGAAAAAAAGCAAAAAAGAATTAAACAAGCTACATGAATCTACCTGAAAATGTTGAAATAAGGAAGTACTTAGAGTATTTAATCGGACAAGTTACGTTCCACCAAAAACGTCTGACACAGAGTTTTTGTCTTAAGGATTGGAAATACCTTACACAGTCACTTCTTGTAGCCTTAGCTGTTTTTAATCGAAAGAGGCCAAGAGAAATACAGCGACTAGAGTTAGAAGATTTTCACAGACGACAAGGAATAACTCAGACAGAACTAGATAGTTAGAGTTTGATGATAAGCTTCAAGCTGACAAATATGAACGAGTAGGGTTTGGAGGAAAATTAGGGAATTTTACTGCACTGCTAATAGATAGACAAAAAGTCCTTCCTGGTTTGCTTATCATGTTAGAATATAGAAGTACAGCTGGAGTTCACAAAAACAATAGGTTTCTGTTTGGAGCTCACTCTCGTAAAGATGCAAATAAAACATTTTCTACATACCAGAGTCATCATTATTTTTATCAAAAAGTGGTATGAAAACAAGTTCTCTTTCCTTCACTAAGCTGAGATATCATTTGGCTACTGAGGTTTCTAAAGGATGTTCAACACAATAAGAGGAAATTAGCATATCTAACTATATGTCTTATGATTATAAAATATCATAATATATATTATATATAATATAATCATAAAAACATTTCTGATCAGAGTGCAAAAGTTCTCGATATAACAAAAAGCCTGGACGCAGCAAGTGCGTTATGGTAGTGAATTTTCATAGAAATGATCTGGCACAAAATATTTTATTATAACTTTTTTTTCTTGTAACATAGAAATCTAAATTTTGGTGTATAGTTTACTTTTTATATTGTAAACCTACCTACCAAATTTGGTTATCATAGATTTCTTATTTTTTAAGATATAATTTTTTTTCAAATTAAAACTCAAAATTTTTCCGGAAAACCTCGTTCGCTTTTTTTGATTAACGAACTTGTCAAAGTCATTTACAAAAGGAAGGTACATGCCAAATTTTATCAAAATCAACCTATTATTCTTTGAGATAAAAATTTTTTTCGAATGAAAACTCATAATTTTCCCGGAAAACCTCGTCCGATTTTCTTGACTAACAAACTTATCAAAGCCATTTACAAAAGAATGGTACATGCCAAATTTTATTAAAATCGGCCTATTACTTTTTGAGATAAGAATTTTTTTCGAATGAAAACTCAAAATTTTCCCGGAAAACCTCGTCCGATTTTCCTGGCTAACGAACTTATCCAAGCCACTTACAAAAGAAAGGTACATGCCAAATTTTATCAAAATCGGCCCATTATTTTTTGAGTTATCGGTGTGATATATATATATATATATATATATATATATATATATATATATATATATATATATATATATATATATATATATATATATATATATATATATATATAAATATATATAAACATATAAAAATTGAAACTGACCCCGGATATGGGTTCTAGGGGTCCTAGATCGCGCTCATTTGAAGAAATTTTTTCAAAATTCAAAAGTCGAGATCTCCTCATTAGTGAATTTTTTCTAAGAAAATTCACTAAAACCTTCTAAACACCTGGAAGCTGGCACTAAAATAAATATACCCAGTAACTCATGTAATGCAGTCTCAACATGTGAACAGAATGAAAACAAAAAAACAAAGGACAAAAATAAAAATCGTACCCGGAAGACTAATCATCAAAAGAAAAACAGTGCTGAAGAGTTCATTTTTAATTCTTCACTGTCATCAAATGATGAACATGAAAGTGAAGTAGAGCAGTGTTTGGGTATGTTAAAGTACTAATTTTTGATAAGACATTTTCATTGAACATAAATAGCTTCTTATATGAGTTCAAGTACTGAGTATCTGCAGTGTCAATTTCAAGTACTAGTGTCAACTTATTAAGCTGAAAGAAAATAGTTCTTTTAGATTTTATTTAAGTTATTCATTAAGGATTTCATCACCAAGACTTAATTGGAGTTTAATTTTGTTATTTAACATGGGTGCAGTGGAGATTATGCCATCTTAGTTTTGTCAGTCACATTTTATATTAAGACCCGTTTCACACATGACTGATGGTCAGTCCTGATGACCGGTCATGAAAAAATTAGTGTGTTTGAATATGTTGCCATTGGTCGACTGATGGTACCGCACTGCAGGTGAATAGCAACATTTAAAATAATGGTCTGGTGTCTTCACTTTCACTCAATGGTTGATGATAATCGATGGTTGTTCGCGATGAATATCTCGTGACAGATTTCAATTGGATCCAAATTCGCTCGATAGTCAGGTGACCATAACCACCAAACCTTAACCTATTTGCAGTTTACCTCTCAGAAGATAATCAAATACTTACTCGGCTTTATTCCTGTTCTGCCCAAAGTCCTAGATTTGTGAGATCTTCGAGTCAAAACACGGCACTACGCTAGTTAGATAATTTGAAGAGATCTAGATAACAGATATGAAGAATTTCCAGCTAGAGCACCACCAGAATTGAGAAAAGTCAAATGAGGAATCGGTTATTTAAACATATTAAAAACATAAGTACTTAAATTTATTGACATAAATAAATGATGGGAATTATTTATCAAGACTCCTGATAAATCAAATAAACATTGTACATTACAAGAGAGAAAATAAATATTAAATGTAAAAGTAAATATTTTTCTATCAAGTCTACAAATGCTCTCAATTTTAATATGTTAGCTAAATTTGTAATTCGTTTTCTGGCCAGATAATGCTATATTTTCTTAAAAATTTGTGAGAGTAGCTCAGATATTGCAAAGTTAAGTGACTGTTTACTATTATATAAATAAAAGTTTATAGGCCACTTTTTGTATTCTAAAAGACTTAGAGGTTAGAAAAATTCGTGAGTAAAAAGAAATTGTTAACTAATTTATAATACAGTAATATTTCATCTGACAATCTCACTGAGTATGGTTTTAATTTTGACTGGATTAAAGTTTGTGCTGCAACTTAGGGAAATGACGCGGGAATGTTATATATCTTCTGTCTTAAGGGCCACACACACACACAAACTGAAAATGACTTACATGCATTTCAGTCGCACTTCCGGGGATTTACCGCCGTCTAGATCTACACTTGAGATCTCAAAGGTCTTAATTTTCCTGTTGACGGACTGTGGAAACTGCACGGGGTGACATCGACATTCAGCGCTTACTATAGGCGCTTAAATTTTCCCCAAGAGAAAAGTCAGGAACT
Source organism: Tillus elongatus (assembly GCA_964006375.1). Lineage (NCBI taxonomy): Eukaryota > Metazoa > Arthropoda > Insecta > Coleoptera > Cleridae > Tillus > Tillus elongatus. The sequence goes on from OZ023270.1 coordinate 31,066,871, forward strand.
GTTGAAGAACGTTCTCGTAGTTGGCGACCAGATAAACTGTAGGTGCCAGGTATTGTTAAAGAGGCCTGGCAGACTTGAAATTTCTGCGACCAAGGTATACTTGAGTGTATACGGAAATATCGGACATGAAAGCAAATTTGATTCGGAGACTGAGATTGAAACCCTGAATTTGGAAATTGAAGTTATTCACTCGAAACTATGTCAAAGAACTTTCACTGTGCCAAGATATAATAGATTCACTGTTCAATTTATTTTTCTTTCAAACGGAATATTAATATTCCCTAGATCGAAGTAAAATCACCTGTAGCACTTGCAGATAACTATACTAGCCGATATGACCTGCGGAGGTCAACCTTCTTAATTCTTTGCCCGATAGATAAAGTCCACAACTCAAGTTGAGATGTTACTTCAATGGTGTATTGCGGCAGACTCTCCCGATACAGTACTAATGGATAGACCCTGCTGGCAACATTTATTTCCGGTGACGATATGAAACGAGCGAAGTCGCGGCAACACGAACAGATGGCGCATTTTTTTAAATTTAATCAGGTCTTGAATATTAATTATATTCGGAACACACACTTTTTATTTTAATAGTCGTTCTAGAACGGCCAAAATGAAATAATCTATGAGTTAACCCTCATTTGTTTTTCTATGTAAATACCTACATATTTTATGGTAGGTACCATAGATATATAAAAATAGTAGGTATACATATACCATCAACAAGTGCTGGCTTCTATGAAGACTAAACTATTGTAGAGGTACCACAAAGATCGTTTAGTTGTTTAGGATTTGCCGAAATGAAAACACCTTCAATGCCTCGCACTTTGAAGGAAACGTTGGTGAGTTAAGTTCAGTTTTTGCTGTTTGTAAAATCAGTAAAATTTAAAAAAAATCTAATATGTGATTCCACCACATTTGATGCGGTTCTAAAGTTTGTATAGTCCATGATTAATTAAATTAGAAACAAGTGTTGCAACTCATCTCAACCACTTTTAACCAAAATTTGTTGTTGGAAATTTTGCTTGTATATTCATTTTATTTAAGCAAATAAATGTTTTATCATTGAACATTTTTATAGGTTGTGACACCACGCAAACGTAAACTAAAGAAGCAGTTATTCGATGCACGAAAAAATTAAACGCCTTAGCATGAGTGTCCATCATTATAAGTGAACAGCAACCTTTGCGAATGTAATCAAACAACTACAAAGTAAAGTAACTGACGAAACATTGAAAGCAAATAGGACCTAATGAAGAATTTTTACAGACAAATTAGGTCGTAAACATAAGTATGAAAATCAGATTTAAACTTTTTCTCTTACGCTGTATTATTACTCTCCCAAAGCTTACAGTTTTGTCAGAAACACATTAAACTCAACTCTTCCGCATCAAAAACTACATATAGGTGGTATAAAAGCGTTAATGGGGAAGCTGATTACATCAGAGGTGTTCAACTTATTAAAGTCAAAATCATAAAATACAAATCGGAAACTTATACGTTATTTAGTAATGGATAAGATGGCAATTCGCCAACATATAGAATGAGATGGGGTAAAATATTATGGGTTTGTAGATTTTGGTATAAATCTTGAAACTGATTGTAACCCTGTAGCCAAAGAAGCTTGCTATTTGGTATTTTTTAATCGACTCTTTAAGGGGCACATAAAAACATTTGGTATTGTTGTATTATTTAACACTATTAAATGAGTCGGGCATATAATTGGTGTCTGGTCTCAATAACTTTTGATGGGGCAACAAATAATCTAATGTTAGCAAAAGAACTTGGCTGCGATTTTAATTGGGTGAACATTAACTCTACGTTTGTTAATCTTAGTTCAGGTAGGAAAATTCCAATTTGGTAAATAAATTAAGAAAATCGCATATATTTTATACAATCCAAAAAATGAAGGTTAAATTAGCCCATACAATTTTTTAGCCGCTCATTGGCACATTCATTAGAATACTGCAATGAAGCTTTACATCTTGAAGAGCTCAAATATCCCACTTATAAACAATTTATTTGACATTCTATATATATATATATATATATATATATATATATATATATATATATATATATATATATATATATATATATATATATATATATATATATATATATAGGTCAAAGTAATCAGACTTATTATATAAAATGTATAACATTTTATTTCTGATAATTTAACTTATTTTCAAAACATACCCAGATAAAACTTACTGATCGTTGTTAATTAAAATGTCTCTAAATGCTTCTTCATTGGAGATTTGGATTATTCGCTATTGGACCGTCTATATTTGGATTCTATTCTCGCCACCATTACTTTGTGGTAATTAATTATTATAGAGCTTATTTTGGATAGCCCCTTTGTACTGAAATTTCTCTTCTATCTTGGTTACTATTGTTGGTTATTATCCATATACTGTTGATCTTCACTATTATTTTTGTGTGCAAATTTAATTGAACAAACCATCTTTTTTTTTCTTCTACATAAATTTCTTTCTCCAAACTTTCGTCTTTACACTTCTCACACTCAAATCATAATTACACTGTTATATTCTACCCTCGGCAGTTCGAACTCGAATCCCCCTCAATAAATTCCCTTTTCACTATAAATATGTGCGCTTCTATTAAACTGAACACGTCTCTCTCTTTTTAACACAGGCTGTGCGACCGATCTCACTAGCACGCCACCTTGCTATTGTCCAAACTGCTTATGAGGTACACAAAAAACATTATCATTGTTTTACTGATACCATTGTGTGCCTTCTTGGAATGTATTCACAATAATTTTTTATCTTTAACCTTAGCCCCTAAATAGAATGTGTCTATACATACTTTACATATATTCAATTGGACCATATAAAAAGTATTCTCCTTAACTAAAACAATATAAATAAAATCAAAGCATTGTTCTGTATTCTTTATATTCCAATGATATTTCCTATTTTACCAAAATATTCAGCACTCTTTTAAATATACAGGACATTCAACTTTCAGAATGCATAAACTTTATATACATGACTCGTCGTTTTACACAAAAAGGTTTCTATTTTTAAGCCATATTTGCTATTTATAGCAATATATATATATATATATATATATATATATATATATATATATATATATATATATATATATATATATATATATAACCCATCAGCAAAAAAATTAAAAGTGTATATAAAAAGATGATGGTGCACATTGAATTAAAAGATTCATTTAAAGGAAATTGTATCCCTTTGGAAGCAATTCCTTATCTGTCTCCCATTGAGGTAATTAGTAAAACGCGTGGGCGAGAACGAATCTCTGAAGAATCACATGAAGACATGAGTCAAATAGATAATTTTAATGTCGACGCAGTTCTCAAATATTAGATATCAAAATAGTAGGGTTTAAAAAAGAAGTCGTGACATATATAGATCTGGCTATGTAGCAAATAAAATAACAAAAGCTCTGAGATGTGAAGAATGTGCGGGTGAATTTGGTGGGGCGAGATCTGCATTGTTAACATCGTTTGTAGATCAGAAAGATAAAGGTCAACCCCTCACATACCCATCTGAAGATGTAATATCTATTTGCACTATTGCAGAAAAAGTTCTTCAAACATACCTAAATGAATCTGCGGTGATCTTAAATGCAAGGAAAATAAACATTCGAATATAGAAAACTATAATAAATTAAAACACCATATTTTAAAAACTAGAAGTTCACTTAAAATTTTTTATAGGTTGTGACACCACGCAAACCTAAACTGACGAAGCAGTTATTCGATGCATGAAAAAAATTTAACGCCTTAGCAGTAGTGTCCATCATTATAAGAAGTGTACAGCAACCTTTGCGAATGTAATCAAACAACTAAAAAGTAAAGTTACCGACGAAACATTGGAAACATTAAAGCAAATAAGACCCAATAAAGAATTTTTACAAATACAATTAGGTCGTAAACATAAGTATGAAAATCAGCTTAAAACTTTTTCTCTGGCGCTGCATTATTACTCTCCCAAAGCTTACAATTTTGTCAGAATCACATTTAACTCAACTCTTCCTCATCCAAAAGCTATACATAGGTGGTACAAAAGCGTTAATGGGGAATCTGGTTACATCAGAGGTGTTCAACGTATGAAAGTCAAAAACAAAAATACAGATAGAAAACTTATACGTTCTTTAGTCATGGATAAGATGGCAATTTGCCAACATGAGACGGGGTAAAATATTATGAGTTTGTAGATTTTGGTACAAATCTTGCTGTAACTGCCTGTGTTTTTCATTGTAAGTCTCTTAGTTTTAGCTTGACTGTTAGTTAGCCTTTTACTGTGTGACTTATGATTTGACGTTTCCGTAGAGAGTATCTTTTCACCATTGTGCTCTAATCTGCACAATTGCCTACCCGAAAGACTAACATTTTTACGACAGACCTTTTTGGTTATGATTCTAGATCTATCCCCTGCGGATGACCTCTTAGAGGGTCGAAACGAATTGAGAAATATTTTTAAATAAATTTGTTGTCTGGAGAGAAGCCTTTCATTTAATGTTTAGTTTGGTCACAATAACTTTTGATGGGACAACAAATAATCTAACGTTAGCAAAAGAACTTGCGATTTTAATCGGAGGAACATTAACTCTACGTTTGTTGGTCAGGCAGGAAAATTGCAGTCTTTTTTATATCTATGTTATATGTTCAAACTGATAAGAAACACGTTAGGTGATAAAAAAATAATTATTGATGAGAATGGGGAAATTATAAAGTGGGATTATTTTGTAAAATTAAATGACAGGATCAGGTGCGCGTTTGGCAAATAAATGAAGAAAATCGCATATATTTTATACAATCCAAAAAATGAAGGTTAAGTTAGCCATACAATTTTTTAGCCACCAGTGGCACATTCATTAGAATATTGCAATGAAGTTTTACATCTTGAAGATTTCAAAGAATGTGAGGGAACTGTGAAATTTAACCCACTTATGAACAATTTATTTGCCATTCTTAATTCGAGAAATTTAAACAATTCTGATTTTAAGAAAGCAATAAATGTAGAAAATTTTGAAAACATTAATGTATTTTTAGGCGAGCTATCACAATATTTAACGTCTCTTGGAAAAATTGTGGGTGACTTTTGTATGGGTGGTAGAAAAATCGGTATAATTGGCGTTTTATTTTGCATACAAAGTTTGCTATTTATTTATAAAAGTTTAATTGCCGACAATAATCTTTTGCTATATTTTCGCAATTTCAAAATCAGTCAGGATCATATACAGTTGTTTTTTGTGTAAATTAGGTCAATGGGAGGCTATAACAATAACCCATCAGCAAAACAATTTAAAAAAGCATTTAAAAAGATGATGGGGCATCTTGAATTAAAAAAATCATTTAAAGGAAATTGTATCCCTTTTAGAAGCAATCCCTCTTGTCTCGCAATGAGGTAATTAATAGAAAGTGTGGGCGAGAACGAATCTCTGAAGACTCAGATGAAGACATGAGTCAAATAGATAATTTTAATATATATCTGGCTATGTACCAAGTAAAATAACAAAAGCTCTGAGATGTGAAGAATATGCAATGTGCGGGTGAATTTGTTGGGGCGAGGCCTACGTTATTCACATCGTTTGTAGATCAGAAAGATAAAGGTCAACCCCCCACATACTCATCTGAAGATGTAATATATATATTTGCACCATTGCAGAAAAAGTTATTTAAACATAATTAAATAAATCTGCGGTGATCTTAAATGTGAGGGAAATAAACATGCGAATATTGAATATAATAAATTAAAACACCATATTTAAAAAAACTTGGAAGTTCACTTTCGACCAGAAAGTTTTTTGACTTGCCATTATCGCCATCTGATTAAACTAAATATCATCTATGTATGTTTCTGTCAGAATACATCATGAAAAAAATATATTTGATAAAAGTAGAAGTTTAAGGGCTATTTATAACAAACTTCTCTTATTTAAGGGCCAACAATTTAGTGTATATTTCAAATAATGTTGTCAGGAAGTTATTATATCTTATGATATGACCAACAAATTTTAGCTTCCTCCTCCCAATTTCTTTCAGCAAGCATATTTATTCTCTTACCTCTCGTAGCATACCCTTATCCGTCTTTCTATCAGCTGACACAGTCTTTGACATTTTTCTTCTTGTCTACATTTTAAAAGCTTATATTCTCTTCATGTTCTGCTTAGCCATAGCCCAAGTTTCTGCCCTATGCATTACCACACTCCATACAAACTTTCTGTAGTATCCAATTAATCCCAAAAATGCTTTGTTCTCTTTTGTTGTTTTCGGTATTAGGTATTTTTTAGTGGCTTCGAGTTTACGAGGATTAGGCTTGATACCCTCTGGACTCACTACATAGCCCAGGAATTCAGCTTCCTTTTTCAGAAATTCGCTATTGTCGAGTTGAATTTTCAACTGACATCTTCTGAACTATCAAATACTTATGACAGTGTCTCTGAGTGTTCTTGAAGAGAGGTGGAGAATATAATGACATCATTACTGGTACTGGTAGTAATGTACCTGTAATGTATTATTCTCGACAAGTGCTGGTTTCTATGAAGACTAAACTATTGTAGAGGTACCGCAAAGATCGTTTAGTTGTTTAGGATATGCCGAAATGAAAACACCTTCAATGCCTCCCACTTTGAAGGACACTTTGGTGGGTTAAGTTCAGTTTTTGCTGTTTGTGAAATCAGTATAATGTAAAAAAAATCCTAATATGTTATTCCACGACATTTGATGTGGTGCTTAAGTTTGCATAGTCCATGATTAATTAAATTAGAAAGAAGTGTTTTGCAATTCATCTCAACCACTCTAAACCAAAATTTGTTGGAAATTTTGTTTGTATATTCATTTTATTTAAGCAAATAAATGCTTTATCATTTAACATTTTTTATAGGTTGTGACACCACTCAAACGTAAACTGAAGAAGCAGTTATTCGATGCACGAAAAAAATTAAACGCCTTAGCATGTGTGTCCATCATTATAAGTGAACAGACACCCTTGCTAATATAATCAAACAACTAAAAGGTAAAGTAACCGACGAAACATTGGGAACATCGAAGCAAATATGACCTCATGAAGAATTTTTACAAAGACAATTAGGTCAACAAATCAGCTTAAAACCTCTTTTACGCTGCATTATTACTCTCACAACGCTTACAATTTTCTCAAAGACATTTAACTCAACTCTTCCTCATCCAAAAACTATATATATATATATATATATATATATATATATATATATATATATATATATATATATATATATATATATATATATATATATATATATAGGTGATACAAAAGCGTTAATGGGGAATCTGGTTACATCAAAAATACAGATGGAAAACTTATACGTTCTTTAGTCATAGAAGAGATGGCAATTTGCCAGCATATAGAATGATACGGGGTAAAATAGTATGGGTTTGTAGATTTTGGTACAAATCTTGAAACTGATTTTAACCCTGTAGCCAAAGAAGCTCTTGTTTTCATGCCTGTAAGCATTAATCAACCATGCAAGCTTCATACTGGATATTTTGTAATCTGCTCTCTAAGGGGCACACAAAAACAACATTTGGTATTGCAGTATTTAAGGCTACTAAATGAGTCGGGCATATACTTGGTATCTGGTCTCAATAACTTTTGATGGGGCAACAAATAATCTAACGTTATCAAAATAACTTAGCTGCGATTTTAATTGGAGGAACATTAACTCTACGTTTGTTGATCCTACTTCAGGTAGGAAAGTTCCAGTCTTTTTTGATGTTACATGTTCAAATTGATAAGAAACACGCTGGTGATAAAAAATAATTATTGATGAGAATGGAGCAAATATGAAGTGGGACTATTTTGTAAAATTAAATGACTTACAGGATCAGGAGGGCTTTCATTTGGCAAATAAATTGAGAAAATCGCATATATTTTATACAATCCAAAAAATGAAGTTAAATTAGCCATACATTTTTTAGCCACTCAGTGGCACATTCATTAGAATATTGCAATGAAGTTTAACATCTTGAAGAGTTCAAAGAATGGAAGGGAACTGTGAAATTTATTCGACTTATAAACAATTTATTTGCCATTCTTAATTCGAGAAATTCAAAGAATTCTGATTTTAAGAAGGCAATAAATGCACAAAATTTTGAAAACATTAATGTATTTTTAGGAGAGCTATGACAATATTAAACGTTTCTTAGAAATAATTGATGGATTACTTTTGTATGAGAGTGGTAGAAAATGGGTATAATTGGCTTTTTATTTTGCATACAAAGTTTGCAATTTATTTATAAAAGTTTAATTGCCGACAATAATCTTTTGCTATATTTTCGCAATTGCAAAATCGGTCAGGTACATATTTACTTATTTTTTGTGCAAATTAGATCCATGTGAGGCTATAACAATAACCCATCACCAAAAAATTTAAAAGTGCATATAAAAAGATGGTGGTGCACCTTGAATTAAAAGATTCATTTAAAGGAAATTGTATCCCTTTGGAAGCAACTCCTCTTCTGTCTCCCAATGAGGTTATTAATAAAACTGGTGGGCGAGAACGAATCTCTGAAGAATCACATGAAGACATGAGTCAAATAGATAATTTTAATGACGACGCAGTTCTCAAATATTAGATATCAACATATTAGGGTTTAAAAAAGAAGTCGTGATATATATAGATCTGGCTATGTAGCAAGTAAAATAACAAAAGCTCTGAGATGTGAAGAATGTGCGGGTGAATTTGTTGGGGCGAGATCTGCGTTATCAACATCGTTTGTAGATCATAAAAATAAAGGTCAACCCCTCACATACCCATCTGAAGATGTAATATCTATTTGCACTATTGCAGAGGAAGTTCCTGAAACATACTTAAATGAATCTGCGGTGATCTTATATGTAAGGGAGATAAACATGCGAATATTGAAAACTATAATAAACTAAAACACCATATTTAAAAAAAAACTTGAAGTTCACTTTCGACTTGTCACTATGGCCATCTGATCAAACTAATATCATCTATGTATGTTTCTGTCAGAATACATCATGATAACAAAAATCTATTTGATAAAAGTAGAAGTTTAAGGGCTATTTATAACAAACTTCTCTTATTTAAGAGCGAACAATTCAGTGAATATTTCAAATAATGTTGTCAGGAAGTTAGGAAGTTCATATATCTTATAATATGACCAGCAAATTTTAGGTTTCTCCTCCCAATTTCTGTCAGCAAGCATCTTTATTCTCTCACCTCTCGTAGCACACCATTATCCGATTTTCTATCAGCTTACACGGTCTTTGACATTTTTCTTCTTGTCTACATTTCAAAAGCTTATATTCTGTTCATGTTTTTGCTTAGCCATAGCCCAAGTTTCCGCCCCATACATTAGCACACTCCATATAAACTTTCTGTAGTATCCAATTAGTCCCAAAAATGCTTTGTTCTCTTTTGTTGTTTTCGGTAGTAGGTATTTTTTAGTGGCTTCGAGTTTACGAGGATTAGGCTTGATACCTTCTGGCATCACTACATGGCCCAGGAATTCAGCTTCCTTTTTTAGAAATTCGCTCTTGTCGAGTTGAATTTTCAACTGACATCTTCTGAACCTATGAAATACTTATGACAGTTTCTCTAAGTGTTCATCATCATCATTACTGGTACTGGTAGTAATGTACCTGTAATGTATTATTCTCAACTATCAACAAGTGCTGGTTTCTATGAAGACTAAACTATTGTAGAGGTACCGCAAATATCGTTTAGTTGTTTAGGATATGCCGAAATGAAAACACCTTCAATGCCTCACACTTTGAAGGACACGTTGGTGGGTTAAGTTCAGTTTTTGCTGTTTGTGAAATCAGTATAATGTAAAAAAAATCCTAATATGTTATTCCACCACATTTGATGTGGTGCTTAAGTTTGCATAGTCCATGATCAATTAAATTAGAAAGAAGTGTTTTGCAATTCATCTCAACCACTCTAAACCAAAATTTGTTGTTCGAAATTTAGTTTTATATCAATTTTATTTAAGCGAGTAAATGTTTTATCACTGAACGTTTTTTATAGGTTGTGACAACGCAAACGTAAACTGAAGAAGCAGTTATTCGATGCAGGAAAAAAAATTAAACGCCTTAGCATGTGTGTCCATCATTATAAGTGAACAGAAACCCTTGCTAATATAATCAAACAACTAAAAGGTAAAGTAACCGACGAAACATTGGGAACATCGAAGCAAATAGGACATCATGAAGAATTTTTACAAAGACAATTAGGTCGTCAACATAAGTTTGAAACTCAGCTGAAAACCTCTTTTACGCTTCATTATTACTCTCACAACGCTTACAGTTTTGTCAGAAACACTTTAACTCAACTCTTCCTCATCCAAAAACTATATATAGGTAATACAAAAGCGTTAATGGGGAATCTGGTTAAATCAGAGGTGTTCAACGTATTAAATTAGAAAAATCAGAAAATCCAGATGGAAAATTTATACGTTCTTTAGTCATAGAAGAGATGGAAATTTGCCAACATATAGAATGAGACGGATTAAAATATTATCGGTTTGTAGATTTTGGTACAAATCTTGAAATTGATTTTAACCCTGTAGGCAAAGAAGCTCTTGTTTTCATGCCTGTAAGCATTAATCAATCATGGAAGCTTCATATTGGATATTTTTTAATCTACTCTTTAAGAGGCACAACATAACATTTGGTATTGCAGTATTTAACGCTACTAAATGAGTCGGGCATATACTTGGTCTCTGGTCTCAATAACTCTTGATGGGGCAACAAATAATCTAACGATAGCAAAATAACTTGGCAGCGATTTTAATTGGAAGAACATTAACTCTACGTTTGTTGATCCTAGTTCAGGTAGGAAAATTACAGTCTTTTGATCCATGTTACATGTTCAAACTGATAAGAAAAAATTAAACGCCTTAGCATGTGTGTCCATCATTATAAGTGAACAGAAATCCTTGCTAATATAATCAAACAACTAAAAGGTAAAGGAACCGACGAAACATTGGGAACATCGAAGCAAATATGACCTCATGAAGAATTTTTACAAAGACAATTAGGTCAACAAATCAGCTTAAAACCTCTCTTACGCTGCATTATTACTCTCACAACGCTTACAATTTTCTCAAGCATATTTAACTCAACTCTTCCTCATCCAAAATCTATATATATATATATATATATATATATATATATATATATATATATATATATATATATATATATATATATATATATATATATATGTAGGTGATACAAAAGCGTTAATGGGGAATCTGGTTACATCAAAGATGTTCAACGTATTAAAGTAAAAATCAAAAATACAGATGGAAAACTTATAGGTTCTTTAGTCATAGAAGAGATGGCAATTTGCCAGCATATAGAATGAGACGGGGTAAACTATTATGGGTTTGTAGATTTTGGTACAAATCTTAAAACTGATTTTAACCCTGTAGCCAAAGAAGCTCTTGTTTTCCTGCCTGTAAGCATTAATCAACCATGTAAGCTTCATATTGGATATTTTGTAATCTACTCTTTAAGGGGCACAGAAAAACAACATTCGGTATTGCAGTATTTAACGCTACTAAATGAGTCTGGCATATACTTGGTATCTGGTCTCAATAACTTTTGATGGGGCAACAAATAATCTAACGTTATCAAAATAACTTAGCTGCGATTTTAATTGGAGGAACATTAACTCTACGTTTGTTGATCCTAGTTCAGGTAGAAAAGTTCCAGTCTTTTTTGATCCATGTTACATGTTCAAATTGATAAGAAACACGCTGGTGATAAAAATAATTATTCATGAGAATGGAGAAAATATGAAGTGGGACTATTTTGGAAAATTAAATGACTTACAGGATCAGGAGGGCTTTCATTTGGCAAATAAATTAAGAAAATCGCATATATTTTATACAATCCAAAAAATGAAGTTAAATTAGCCATACATTGTTTAGCCACTCAGTGGCACATTCATTAGAATATTGCAATGAAGTTTAACATCTTGAAGAGTTCAAAGAATGGAAGGGAACTGTGAAATTTATTCGACTTATAAACAATTTATTTGCCATTCTTAATTCGAGAAATTCAAAGAATTCTGATTTTAAGAAGGCAATAAATGCACAAAATTTTGAAAACATTAATGTATTTTTAGGAGAGCTATGACAATATTTAACGTTTCTTAGAAATAATTGATGGATTACTTTTGTATGAGAGTGGTAGAAAATACAAAGTTTGCAATTTATTTATAAAAGTTTAATTGCCGACAATAATCTTTTGCTATATTTTCGCAATTGCAAAATCAGTCAGGTACATATTTACTTATTTTTTGTGCAAATTAGACCCATGTGAGGCTATAACAATAACCCATCACCAAAAAATTTAAAAGTGCATATAAAAAGATGGTGGTGCACCTTGAATTAAAAGATTCATTTAAAGGAAATTGTATCCCTTTGGAAGCAACTCCTCTTCTGTCTCCCAATGAGGTTATTAATAAAACTGGTGGGCGAGAACGAATCTCTGAAGAATCACATGAAGACATGAGTCAAATAGATAATTTTAATGACGACGCAGTTCTCAAATATTAGATATCAACATATTAGGGTTTAAAAAAGAAGTCGTGATATATATAGATCTGGCTATGTAGCAAGTAAAATAACAAAAGCTCTGAGATGTGAAGAATGTGCGGGTGAATTTGTTGGGGCGAGATCTGCGTTATCAACATCGTTTGTAGATCATAAAAATAAAGGTCAACCCCTCACATACCCATCTGAAGATGTAATATCTATTTGCACTATTGCAGAGGAAGTTCCTGAAACATACTTAAATGAATCTGCGGTGATCTTATATGTAAGGGAGATAAACATGCGAATATTGAAAACTATGATAAACTAAAACACCATATTTAAAAAAAAACTTGAAGTTCACTTTCGACTTGTCACTATGGCCATCTGATCAAACTAATATCATCCATGTATGTTTCTGTCAGAATACATCATGATAACAAAAATCTATTTGATAAAAGTAGAAGTTTAAGGGCTATTTATAACAAACTTCTCTTATTTAAGAGCGAACAATTCAGTGAATATTTCAAATAATGTTGTCAGGAAGTTATTATATCTTATAATATGACCAGCAAATTTTAGCTTTCTCCTCCCAATTTCTGTCAGCAAGCATCTTTATTCTCTCACCTCTCGTAGCACACCATTATCCGATTTTCTATCAGCTTACACGGTCTTTGACATTTTTCTTCTTGTCTACATTTCAAAAGCTTATATTCTGTTCATGTTTTTGCTTAGCCATAGCCCAAGTTTCCGCCCCATACATTAGCACACTCCATATAAACTTTCTGTAGTATCCAATTAGTCCCAAAAATGCTTTGTTCTCTTTTGTTGTTTTCGGTAGTAGGTATTTTTTAGTGGCTTCGAGTTTACGAGGATTAGGCTTGATACCTTCTGGCATCACTACTACATGGCCCAGGAATTCAGCTTCCTTTTTTAGAAATTCGCTCTTGTCGAGTTGAATTTTCAACTGACATCTTCTGAACCTATGAAATACTTATGACAGTTTCTCTAAGTGTTCATCATCATCATTACTGGTACTGGTAGTAATGTACCTGTAATGTATTATTCTCAACTATCAACAAGTGCTGGTTTCTATGAAGACTAAACTATTGTAGAGGTACCGCAAATATCGTTTAGTTGTTTAGGATATGCCGAAATGAAAACACCTTCAATGCCTCACACTTTGAAGGACACGTTGGTGGGTTAAGTTCAGTTTTTGCTGTTTGTGAAATCAGTATAATGTAAAAAAAATCCTAATATGTTATTCCACCACATTTGATGTGGTGCTTAAGTTTGCATAGTCCATGATCAATTAAATTAGAAAGAAGTGTTTTGCAATTCATCTCAACCACTCTAAACCAAAATTTGTTGTTCGAAATTTAGTTTTATATCAATTTTATTTAAGCGAGTAAATGTTTTATCACTGAACGTTTTTTATAGGTTGTGACAACGCAAACGTAAACTGAAGAAGCAGTTATTCGATGCAGGAAAAAAAATTAAACGTCTTAGCATGTGTGTCCATCATTATAAGTGAACAGAAACCCTTGCTAATATAATCAAACAACTAAAAGGTAAAGTAACCGACGAAACATTGGGAACATCGAAGCAAATAGGACATCATGAAGAATTTTTACAAAGACAATTAGGTCGTCAACATAAGTTTGAAACTCAGCTGAAAACCTCTTTTACGCTTCATTATTACTCTCACAACGCTTACAGTTTTGTCAGAAACACTATAACTCAACTCTTCCTCATCCAAAAACTATATATAGGTAATACAAAAGCGTTAATGGGGAATCTGGTTAAATCAGAGGTGTTCAACGTATTAAATTAGAAAAATCAGAAAATCCAGATAGAAAATTTATACGTTCTTTAGTCATAGAAGAGATGGAAATTTGCCAACATATAGAATGAGACGGGGTAAAATATTATCGGTTTGTAGATTTTGGTACAAATCTTGAAATTGATTTTAACCCTGTAGGCAAAGAAGCTCTTGTTTTCATGCCTGTAAGCATTAATCAACCATGGAAGCTTCATATTGGATATTTTTTAATCTACTCTTTAAGAGGCACAACATAACAACATTTGGTATTGCAGTATTTAACGCTACTAAATGAGTCGGGCATATACTTGGTCTCTGGTCTCAATAACTCTTGATGGGGCAACAAATAATCTAACCATAGCAAAATAACTTGGCAGCGATTTTAATTGGAGGAACATTAACTCTACGTCTGTTGATCCTAGTTTAGGTAGAAAAATTCCAGTCTTTTGATCCATGTTACATGTTCAAACTGATAAGAAAAATTAAACGCCTTAGCATGTGTGTCCATCATTATAAGTGAACAGAAACCCTTGCTAATATAATCAAACAACTAAAAGGTAAAGTAACCGACGAAACATTGGGAACTTTGAAGCAAATACGACCTTATGAAGAATTTTTACAAAAACAATTAGGTCAACAAATCATCAGCTCAAAACCTCTCTTAGGCTGCATTATTACTCTCACAACGCTTACAATTTTCTCAAGCATATTTAACCCATTTGTTCCCATTGTACTCGCATGGGTACAGCTCACAAATTGTATCACAAGTGACATCTAGCGCTTAAAATGTAAATAAATTCCACATGGTAGGCATCTAGTATATTCAAGAAGTCAACTTATGTAGTTTTGGCGGAAGAGGGCGCTGTTGGTAATTGACAAGACAACAGCTGATTTTGTGAACAAAGTTGCAAGTGTTTTGAGGTCGTTTGTGCTCAAATTTCTGTTGAAAAAATCCATTTATTTAGGATTCTGTTATCATAGACACATTGTCAGGTATGTATTCAAGGGTAATAGCTATATTGCAGAGTTACATTTTACTTTACTTAGTTGCACAGTAGCATGCTAGGTTGATGTACTCATATGAGTACACTGGGCACACACGTGGTCAAAAATTATTATAATTAGTTTTGTTGCAGGTCGATTGATATGATGAATGCTGAGGACTTTTCATCAATAAGTGCTATATCTTTCTATGGTAGGCGTCACAAAAGACTTGAAAGTGCGCTTGACGATGTTGCCAGTTCAAGTCACGAACGTGCAGACATTGTTCTTATTCCTCCAGATGTGGACACCCAAACCGATGAAGAAAATATCGACGAAGATGAATGTGATACGTCACATTTTCCGACTGATGTACCTGGGGAAGTTGAAGTCCGTTATGACAGTGACGATGACGATATTCCATTGTCTGAACTTGCGACTGGAGCTGTTCAGGATTTTTCAAATCCAAGAAAAAAAACCAAAACCGACAAAGAACCTGAGCCTATTATGTGGAGTGAAGATATAGGCAACCTGGAAATGACCGAAACTAATGGATATATTGATCGTTTGAATTATCTGAAAGAGTGTACATATAATGAAACTCCCATACAGACGTTCGAGAGACTCTTCGATAGAGAAATTTTCAAGCATATTGCAGAGCAGTCGATGGTCTATGCAGCCCAAAAAAATGACCACACATTTTCGATCACTGAGGATGAGATCAAGGTCTTCTTAGGTATTTTGATGTTTAGTGGATATCACAAACTACCTAGGGAACGTTTATTCTGGAATTTAGATGATGATCTAGCAGTACCCTGTGTATCCAAAGCTATGTCCCGAAATCGTTATTATGAAATGAAAAAGTATCTGCATTTTGCCGACAATTCGAAACTGGATAAAAACGATAAAATGTTCAAACTAAGACCTCTGATAACGATGCTGAATAAAAACTTCCAACAGTGGGGAATTTTCCACCCTGACCTTTCCATAGACGAGGCAATGGTGAAATACTTCGGACACCATTCTGCAAAGCAGTTCATTAGAGGAAAACCAGTGAGATTTGGGTATAAAGAATGGATGCTTTGCAGCTCAACTGGGTATTGTTATAATTTTGACGTTTACTGCGGGGCAAAACCATCCAGAATCTCAACTGAAAACCAAACGAAGTCTACATTACCTCTTGGATCTAAAGTTGTCTTAGAACTCTTAGAATGTGTTGCTCAACCATCGGACCACGCCGTATTTTTTGATAATTATTTTACAAGCCATAGCTTATTGAAAATGTTACGAGAGAAAGGATTTAGAGCAACAGGAACAGTTAGGGAGAATAGGACAAAAAAATGCCCGTTGCCACCTAAAAACGATATGAACAATAAAGAACGAGGACATTTTCAATATATGTTCGACACAACTAACTCTCTACTATTTGTCAAATGGAAAGATAATAATATCGTCACCATGGCAACGAATTACGACAATATCGAACCACAATCAAGGGTCAAACGTTGGTCTTCGGTGAAAAAAGAGAAAATAGATGTCCCCCAGCCACAGTTGTTTCGTAAATACAACCTATCAATGGGAGGGGTAGACCTTCTCGATCAAGGTGTTAACAATTATAGGATCTCTATCCAGGGAAAAAAATGGTGGTGGGCAATTTTTACCCATATGGTAAATCTCACTCTTGTAAATGCTTGGAGAATTCACATACTCAACAGTGCCAATAAGAACGTTGATCTGCTGTCATTCATTCGAAGTGTCACACGTCATTATCTAAGCTGTTTCAGAAAGGCTACTTATTCTAAAACAAGACCGTCTGCCTCTGTTCCCCGCAGTATCGTACAAGATGAAGGTGGTCATTTCCCTGAAAAACTTGGAAAACAATTACGCTGCAGGCAATGTCATCTCAGAGCACGCTGGAGGTGTATAAAATGTAATGTTACTTTGTGTAGTGAGAGAGAATGCTTCATTCAATTTCACAGCAACCGCTAGTGGCAACGTCTTTTTATATATTATTATTTTTTTATATATTATTCTATGTAAGTTTGATATTATAACGTTTTTGCATCTGATATTGTGTTTTAATTTTTCTTATTGGTTAAAAATGTGATTTTAATACATTTGAACTTTTAGCAATCATAGCTACCAATTGTGCCCGCTGTACTCAAATGAGTACGCCAGTTTTTTTCCCATGATATTTTCGAAATTAAAAAAAAAAAAATTTTCTATGTTGTACTAATACGATTCATTACAAAAATGTTAATTTTGTAGTATTTTTCGAAAAAAAAACTACCGTGGGCACAAATGGGTTAACTCAACTCTTCCTCATCCAAAAACTATATATACATATATATATATATATATATATATATATATATATATATATATATATATATATATATATATATATATATATATATATATATATATATATATATATATATATATATATATATATATATATATATATATATATATATATATATATATATATATATATATAGGTGATACAAAAGCGTTAATGGGGAATCTGGTTACATCAGATAAGTTCAACGTATTAAAGTAAAAATCTAAAATACAGATGGAAAACTTATACGTTCTTTAGTCATAGAAGAGATGGCAATTTGCCAGCATATAGAATGAGACGGGGTAAAATATTATGGGTTTGTAAATGTTGGTACAAATATTGAAACCTATTTTAACCTGTAGCCAAAGAAGTTCTTGTTTTCATGCCTGTAAGCATTAATCAACCATGCAAGCTTCATATTGGATATTTTGTAATCTACTCTTTAAGGGACACACAAAAACAACATTTGGTATTGCAGTATTTAACGCTACTAAATGAGTCGAGCATATACTTGGTCTCTGGTCTCAATAACTTTTGATGGGGCAACAAATAATCTAACGTTATCAAAATAACTTGGCTGCGATTTTAATTGGAGGAACATTAACTCTACGTCTGTTGATCCTAGTTCAGGTAGGAAAGTTTCAGTCTTTTTTGATCAATGTTACATGTTCAAACTGATAAGAAACACGTTAGGTGATAAAAAATAATTATTGATGAGAATGGAGAAAATTTGAAGTGACACTATTTTGTAAAATTAAATGACTTACAGGATCAGGATGGCTTTCATTTGGCAAATAAATTACTTGTGTAAAGTACGAATAGTAAATAATTTTGTTACTGTAAATACCTACTTATCATTTATTAGTAGTTTGGTGTTTGTTTGCAACAAATATATTTTATACCTACGTACGTTAGTTACAATATTTATATGTATGTATGTATGGACATGTATATATATATATATATATATATATATATATATATATATATATATATATATATATATATATATATGGAAATTGGCTACCATAAGGCACTTGCTGCGTACACACTTTTATTGTTATAAAGTTTCAATAATTCTTTTAAACTTGTTTAATTTTAGGTTCGAGAGAGCGAATAAAATTACTGGCCAAAGTAAGAGAGAAGTGGAAAAGTTAATATTTAGTACTCAAGCCTGTTTTAATAATGGCACCCTAATCACAAGTAGAAGGCCTTAAGAAAATGTTTAGAGAAATATCATACATTAGAGGCATGTCCCAACTGTAAATAATTTCATTCAAAACTTTCTCTGAGGAGCCATTTCAAAAAGTGTAATAAGCTGGAAAAGATGGCAGATAAATCTTTAATGTCTCAGACAATTGCAATATTTGTAAAAGAGCCAAATACGATAGGGCACCATCTAAAGTACCTATTATGGTAACTGATACACCTCAGAAACCATTTGAAACAGTGTTCCAAATTGAATCATAACTTCCACATAGCCGTGATAATTTGTTCAGGACTCATGACTTGACTACAAAGAAAATATTTGTATTTTAGTACCCATAAACTTTTGAAACGTTATATTACTCGAGTTTTAACCAAATTACAATTTTAACAAGTCCCAAAATAGTCAGATTCTTTTAAAAGAGTTGAACGAATTTAAAGTTAGAGCAAAATTACCTCAAAAGGTGAAAATTCCATCCAAACACGATCGTTTGAAGCCTGTAATTTACCTTAACGTTCCTAGCAATTTCACCGAATCAAACTTACTTTCTAGCGGCAGTACCTTCAAGCAATACTCCAGAGAGGATTTGGAGAAGAAATTCAAACTTTCCTGAATTAAAAGAACCAATGCCTAACGTCGCCAGGAAATTCGTCCGGTATTCACTCAAAGTGCAGCATGACCTCGCTGCTAAAGTCTCCTCTAGTATTAAGACCTCCAGCTACATATACGACAAAGTTGTCAGATACGTCGAGGATCTTTAAATTGTTTTAAGATGGCAGATAAATCTTTAATGTCTCAGCCAAGAAAACTTCAAGGTCACACCAAGAGAAAGACATCAGATAATTTAAAGGTCATATTTTCTAGAATGCGTCAATATACTATGAACCCGGGCGGTATCTACAAGCATGTTTTTTGTTTACGTATTTTATTTAGGATGAACTCATTCAACAAACTCTTGAGCATTATATATATTGTTGAAAGGGCGGTGACAAGCGCCACGATTTTTTCAATTGGTAATAAAAAAACTTTACTCCAAATCGCGCCCGCAATGCTACGTGTTAAGCGAAAACACAAGGGTGCGAAAGAGAGGAAGCGGGATGAAGTCGAGTGCTGCCGAAGTGCTAGCAACTAGCGACAACCGCCCGGCGTGGCTCCGAGTTTTCCTGAACGCGAACGAACCAACAACAAGTTATAATTTTTAAGTAATTCTTTTAAACTTGTTTAATTTTAGGTTCGAGAGAGCGAATAAAATTACTGGCCAAAGTAAGAGAAAAGTGGAAAGTTAATATTTAGTACTCAAGCCTGTTTTAATAATGGCACCCTAATCACAAGCAGAAGACCTTAAGACAATCTTCTTAGAAATATGACACATTAGAGGCCATGTCCCAACGGTAAAGAATTTCATTCAAAATTTTCTCTGAGTCAATTCAAAAAGTGTATGGAGCTGGAAAAGATGGCAGATAATTCTTTAATGTCTCAGCCAATTTCAATATTTGTAAAAGAGTCAAATACGAGAGGGCACCACCTAAAATACCTATTATGGTAACTGATACACCTCAGAAACCATTTAAAATAATGCTGCAAATTGCATCATAACTTCCACATAGCCGTGATAATTTATTCAGGGCTCATGACGACTACAAGGAAAATATTTGTATTTTTGTACACATAAATTTTTAAAACGTTATATTACTCGAGTTTTAACAACAACAAAAATTAATTTTCACCAAATCAACACTGCAAAGAGCCCGGCCACATTCGACCTAATTGTCGCCTGCTAACAAGGTGCAACCAATGTGGTCGCACCGGGAAGTCGTCCTGTCGTCCAAAAAACGACAGGCAGAGCCCCTGCTAGGCCGCCAGCGGGCTCAACGCCTCGTTAACAAGGCCTCCATTCTGAAACATGTCCTCTCTGATAAGGAACCTTCTTCTTGCCATCCTGAATTTGTCCGTCGCCAGGCACTGGTAAATTACATTGTTTCCCATGTCCAGGACGACAACCGTCCTTTTCTAGAGGTGAACGTACTGGGGCTGCCTCTCTTGGGACTTCTGGATTCCGGGAGCAGCGTATCCTTGATTAGTGCCGTGACCATGAAAAGGTTACTGCGCCTCGGGTTGAGGTTGGACACTAATCGTTGTACGAGGATACGAGTGGCCGACGGAAACTCATGTGTGTCTATGGGTGTGGTGTCTGCTCCTGTTTACCTGATGGGGAAGGTAAGGATTGTCGATTGTTTGGCAGTTGCTCAGCTAATTAATGAGCTGATTCTAGGCGCGGATTTCTTCTGGATGGCATGGATGTCATCCCTGATTACAAACGAGACGTGTAGCATTTTGGACCAGGAAGGGCAATGGCGATGACATGTGGCATTAAGGATGAGACTTTCTTAACTCGGGATCAGAAGCTGAAGCTGGAGACACTGTTGGCCAAAAAGTTCAGTCTGATGGGCAACACTATAGGGTGTACCTCTCAGATTGAATACGAAATTATTATCTAGCCGGGTACCGTGCCTGTGTGCCGGTACCTGTGTCTCCAGCCAAGCAGAAGATCTTGTGTAAGGAGATCGACCGGATGCTAGAGCAGGGTATCGTCGAACCATCTAAAATCCCTTGTTCCTCCCCTGCCCTGTTGGTACCTAAGGATGGTGGAAAGAGTCATCGATTTTGCGTGGACTATCTAGCTCTGAATGCAGTGACAAAGAAGGACGCGTACCCTTTGCCCTACATTTCCTGCATTTTAGACCGGGTAAAGGGTGCCAAATTCCTGAGCTCGATGGACATAAAATCCTCGTACCACCAGGTATCTGCCAAGGAGTCCAGCAGGGAATATACTGCCCTTACCATTCCAGACAGGGGGCTCTACAATCTCCGGAGAATGCCCTTTGGGTTTACAAATGCTCCAGGAACCTGGCAAAGACTAATAGATAATGTCATTGGTGCGGATCTTGAGCCACACGTCTTTGTCTACCCAGACGACATAATAATTATCTCCCCCGACTTGGACACCCATCTTCGAGAAGGTCTTCGACAGGCTCCGGAAGGCGGGGTTGACAGTGAGTCAGGACAAATGTCATTTCTGCCGACCATCTCTACGCTACCTCGGATACGTGGTGAACGTCGAAGGGCTCCACGTCTACGCCGAGAAGGTGGAGGCTATTCTACACTTGAATCCGCCTCGTGATGTAACCGAGGTGAGGCGCTTTGTAGGGATGGTAAGCTGGTATCGACACTTTGTCCCCAATTTTTCAACTGTCTTGACTCCACTCACCAAACTGACGTAGAAACACGTGCCTTGTGTGGACAGAAACATGTCAAAAGGCTTTTGATCATATCAAAAACTGCCTTGTTTCTGCCCCCGTCTTGACCTGTCCGGACTTTGAGAAGCCTTTCGTCCTTCAGACTGATGCCTCGGCCTACGGGCTGGGAGCTGTCCTGACTCAGCAGTACCCAGATGGCGAAAAAGTCATTCGCTTCCTCTCGAGATTTCTCAACGAGGCTGAGAGAAACTACAGCACGACCGTGAGAGAATGCTTGGCAGTCATCTGGGCTGTTAAAAAGTTGCGACACTTCCTGGAGGGAGGCCATTTCACTATCGTAACCGACCACTCTTCCCTCACTTGGCTACATAAAATTAAGGATCCAACGGACCGATTGGCCCGGTGGGCACTTAGACTACAGCCCTTTAACTATACCATCCTCCACCGAAAGGGCAAGGAAAATGTGGTCCCCGACTTCCTCTCCAGGTCAGTACCCCTGAAGGTAGACGCGATACAGGTTGCGCCTTATCCAGTTGACAGCTTCATCAACACCACCGATCACTGGTATCTTGGCATGGTGGCCAAGGTTAGTGCCAGGCCTGACAAATATCCCCAGGGGCAGATCGAAAAGGGGCTATTATGCAAACATGTCCGTTGCTCCTTCCGCGACCTGCTCACAGAAGCCGACAACTGGAAACTGGTCGTACCCAAGGACTGCCGCGGGGCCATCATCAAGGAGCACCACGACAACCCTTGCTCCGGGCATTGCGGCTCCTACAACGCTCACTGGAGGCTTCACCAGCGTTTCACCTGGCCCAAGAGGGGAGCCGATGTCAGCCGTTATGTCCGGCAGTGTGCTGTATATGCTCAGCAGGTGCCTGAACAAAAGCTGCCTGCAGGCTTAATGGCCACTCACCCAAAAGTCTAAAGACCTTGGCAAATGGTCTCGCTAGACTTGATGGGTCCGTTTCCGAGGAGTCGTCAAGGCTACAAATACCTCCTGGTCATCTGTGACTACTTCAGCAAGTATGTGCTGCTCTTTCCCGTGCGCTCTGCGACGTCCAACGTTCTGGCTAAGCATGTGGAAGCAGACCTGTTCCACGTATATGGGGTACCGGAAAATCTGATCTGTGACAATGGTCCACAGATGCGCAGCCGACAGTTCCAGGGCCTGTGTGAGAGGTACCGCACATATTTCATTACCTTTGGACGGGAGCACGTGTCAGATGGTCAGGAATACCACTATCGGGTAAGAGACGACACCGAAGATGACTTTCCTCCACCAGCGGAAGCCCAGAAGCGAGTGGACGGATTCCGGAAGTTGTTCCGACAGGTTAAACACAGGCTTGAGTCTGCGCAAGAAAGGAACCGCCATTATTACAACTTGAGGCGTAGAACTGTCGAGTTCAATGCTGGCGACCATGTCTGGCGGAGGAACCAGGTTCAGTCAGATGCCGTAAAGGGCATTAAGACTGGCCTATGTCCCAAGTATGTGGGCCTCTTCACTGTTAAACGGAAGAAGGGGTACTGCACATACGAGCTGGCAGATGACATTGGTCGCCCAGCTGGGGTTTGGCACGTGCAAGATCTCAAGCCCGCGGTTGATTTTGGTGGGCCAGCTGATGGTGTGGGTGGTGGGACCACGGGCTTTTAGCTCCTCAAGCTATCAACCTTTTAACTGGATTTAACCACGGGTTGTTAGCTCCTCAAGCTATCAACCTTTCAACTTGCTTTAACCCAGGTTGGTAGTCCCTCGGACAAACCTTTTTCAATTTCCCCAACATTTTTTTCATTTTCTATCTTTTTTTTGTTCTTTCGCTGTTTCCAACTTGGATTCTTTTTGTTTCGGGCGCTGAGGTCTGCCTTCTCTTGTTTCAGAAGAGGACATGGCTGCAACTAGGGCGGCTTTTCGTTAGATGGCTATCATCGCCCTTATGAATGCGATCCCCCACGTAAATTAAGATGGCGACGTGGACAGGCCAACGCACCCGTACAACCTGAGGAGCCGCGACAGGCGGTGAAAGGTGAAAACAAGCAGCGGCAAGCTGTGCTCATCAGTATCCACTAGACAATGTTTAATGTTATTAGTTAGGAATTTTGATTTGTTATAATGTTGATTTTTAAACATATGTAGCTTATTTTCGTGATCAGTATTAATGTTGTGATTAAGTTTTTGTATGAGTTTTGTTCAAAGCATGTTGCGCATTAGCCTTTCTTTTTATTGTGTACACATAAAAGGTTATTTGTTGAATTCAGATGTTAGACAACACAAATGTCTGTGATCACTTGAGCAATAAGACTGTGAATGTCAGTATTAGTTTTTTCTTATGTATTTTATGAGAATTTGTAAATTGATTTTGTAATAAAAAAATAAAAAATAAAGTCTTCTAGTCTGTGTGCGAAGTTGTCTTGATCGACCCCAAGACATGAAGATATGTGTCCCAGTTACTATCCTTAAGATTATAATTTTAGCA
Organism: Tillus elongatus; assembly: GCA_964006375.1. NCBI lineage: Eukaryota > Metazoa > Arthropoda > Insecta > Coleoptera > Cleridae > Tillus > Tillus elongatus. Next base: position 31,091,524 of record OZ023270.1, read on the forward strand.
ATTACAACACAGTCAATCTTATGTACAAAACTGTGTGATTTGTTGTACAATATAGTAGGCTTACTAACTTGAAAAAATGTAATTAAAATATACCGTAAGGAAAACATTAATATTAAATTCTTGCTAATAGCTACATGCAAAGTGATCCGAATAATACTTACAAACGCTATATATCTTTTAGATATTGGCTCACTCATGTATTAATCAGGGACAGATCTAATGAGGCAGAAAGTTAAAATCTAGGCAAAATGCACGAATGGCAACCAGCCGCAGACATGTGGTTCTCCAAAATACAAAAAATACAAAGAAATAGAAGAGGTGTAATAAATGGGTTGGGAAGCATTTTAAAATTAATTACAGGCAACTTAGACTAAGATGATGCACTAAAATATGACAAGACCATAAAAATACTAACGGAAAATCAATATTCTATAAAAACTATATTGTCAGATCAAATATCACTAACAACTGAAGCATTACCAAATTCAATAAAACTATAAGGAAAATAAAAAATAACCAAGACATTATATAAAATGGCGGGCCGCGGTAATCACGCGTGCGGGAAGTGTGGAAATAAGTTCACAAATAGAGACTATTCTGTGAAATGTTTAGGTAAATGTGATAAATGGTCTCATTTCTAAACGTCACACCGTCTGGGATTGACATAATTAAACAATTGAAATAACATTATGATTTGAAGATAGCTGCTCTATGGCCCCCCTTCCATTCTCTGCTCTTTTGTCATTGACATGTTTCGCTTCTGACACTTCTTGCACCTGCGCCGGTGCATCCTGCCAGTTTAAGTTCACATAATGGCCGCCCTTCATCATGGCTGTTGTTAATTGTTGATTTTCGTTTTGGAGACAATTTTCTGGCAAATGAAGATGTAGTATTGCTGGATGAAGTTGTGACCTGTGGAACCTTTCTGTATAGTTTTGAGTTCAATTTATAAGAATTGTTCAAGTGAGTGTTGCTCATTTTGTTTTTGTTCACTTAATCTTTCACAGTTTTCTTTGCCCTAACTGTTCTCATTGGGTTTCTTGCTTAATTGTGCCTGCATATTGTGTTGTTTAACATGTCAGTTTTGCCCATTGACTTTGCTTGGTGTTTCTACAATAGACTTGATTTCTTAATGTTCATATATTAGACTTTTGCGGTTTTGTAATTTTTAACGCTTTTCAATTTGCTCGGACGCTTTTAGTTTTGTTAATTTAATTGCATGTTTAACTTAGCATATTTTAGCTAGTGTTGCTGTATCTGTAACTTTTTAGATTTTAACTTGACTGTTAAATGATGTTTTACTGTGTGACTTGTGACTTTTACCTTTTCTGTAAAGATCACCTTGTCATCATTGTGCTCTGTTGCAAGCCATTTTAATATGGAACTAGATACAATGCATTCAGTTTTTGGTCAAGACTGTGTAGTATTTAAAAGTAAACTAGAAGTACCAAAGAAAAGGGTAGGATATGGCCATAACAAATAGGAAACAAAATGCGATAAAATGTATCTGCAAAATACACAGAGTACAATTTTATTTACACCCATGAACCAGCCCTTATCTGCTTAACTGAAACACATCTTACGGAAGAGGTCAGTGATTCTAAAATTAAAATTGAAAACTACAGCTTGTGTAGAGTTGACTCAGTGAGCAGGGCAACTGGTGGTGTACAAATGCATATTAGAAGTGATGTGAAATGGCAGGCAATAGGAAAGTTTGTGCTTCAGATGAATTACTGTGTATTGGCGATTACTGCAAAAATAAGTGGGAGTGATTATATAATTGTTGGCGTTTATCATTATAACATGTATCTGCAAAATGCACAGAGTACAATAGCCAATTTTTATCAGCTTGCACATTTTATTTACACCTATGAACCAGCTATGATCTGCTTAACTGAAACACATCTTACGGAAGATGTACAAATGTATATTAGAAGTTATGTGAAATGGCAGGCAATAGGAAAGTTTGTGCTTCAGCCTACTGGGTATTGGCGATTAATGGAAAAATAAGTGGGGGTGATTAAATAATTGTTGGGGTTTATCATTCTAACATGTATCTGCAAAAAGCACAGAGTACAATAGCCAATGTTGATCAGCTTGCACATTTTATTTACACCTATGAACCAGCTATGATCTGCTTAACTGAAACACATCTTACGGAAGAGGTCAGTGATTCTAAAACTAAAATTGAAAACTACAGCTTGTGTAGAGTTGACTCAGTGAGCAGGGCAACTGGTGGTGTACAAATGCATATTAGAAGTGATGTGAAATGGCAGGCAATAGGAAAGTTTGTGCTTCAGATGAATTACTGGGTATTGGCGATTAATGCAAAAATAAGTGGGAGTGATTATATAATTGTTGGGGTTTATCATTCTCCAAATGGCTCTCATGATGTGTTTCTGCAGTTTTTTGAGGAGTGGTGTGAAGAGCTGTTGTCAACACAAAAAAAGCCAATAATAATATTGGGAGATTTAAATATACACATGGACAAAGACTGCTGTTATGCAAACAAACTAAAAAGGTGTATTGGTGACAGTGGTATGAAACAGCATGTGGAAGAATATACACATGTTGCGTCTAGTGGATCAACATCTCTTATTGACTAAGTCATAAGTAACTATTGTGATCTACAGTGTGAGGTTTTAAGAAAACCAGTGTTCAACAGACATGCGTTAATTAGGATTAGGTTTAATAGCATAAATATTGATAAAACTAGGATTATTGGGTAGTGCATAGCGGATGTCGATATGTTTAAAACTAGGGTGTCAAATATACAACTAAATTATTATGAAAAAGACCTTGATATTAAATATAATAGCTTTTATCAAAGTTTTATAGCGATAGTTAATGAAATGATGCCAAAGGTTGAAGTAAAGTGCAATAGAGCAAGAATTCCTTGGATTTCTTACGAAATATTAAACTTGATGACTATTAGAGACAATGTTTTTAAAAAGTATGTACTTACTAGTTCAAATGATGATTGGGAACATTATACATTTCTTAGAAATAGAGTGGTATGTTTAATTAAACAATAGAAAGTTAAATATAGATAAAAACAAAAATGATCAAACTAAAATGTGGAACACATTGAAAGCTATTGTATCGGGGAAAACCAAAGACACTGTATTTGATGAAGTGACATTTGGTAGTGAAACCCTTAATGACATAGATGTGATTGCCCATAGATTTAATGAATATTTTATAGAGTATGGATGGGATTGTGGGTTCATTTACTCCATGTGATAATAGTGATATTACATCTATTGTTGGGGCACCTTCTACCAGTAGACTTGAAAGTTTTAAATTGCTAACAAATTATGAATTGCGGTCCATCATATATACATTACCAAACAAAGGAATCCCAAATGATATACCTATAAAATTGTTAAAATTAACTTTAAATGAATCAGAAAATATGCTGCTACACATAATAAATTGTTCACCGGAGACTGGTATTGTTCCAGTGGATTTAAGTCTCGACTGTAATACCAATACGAAAAGTACTATTCACAATTATTGCAGAAGAATTCAGAGGTGTAAGTACAATTTCGTCAGAGATGAAGGTTCTGGAGAAGGCTGTGTATATGCAATTTTAATTTTATTACAGAAAACAACATTTTAATAGAACAACAATCAGGGTTTAGACAACATTACAGTGGCGAGGCTGTTTTTCAACACCTTCTTACCCACTGGAAGGACACCCAGGATGGCGGACTGACTACTGTTGTGGTCTTTCTCGATTTACAATGTGCTTTTGAGACTGTCGACGGAGAAATATTGTTGCGAAAGCTAGAATGTTATGGAATAGATGGTGTAGTGCTAAAATGGTTACATAGCTTTTTAGACAATAGATTTCAGAAGGTATGGCGTGAGGATGCAGTGTCAGGAGTTTTGCCAATCACAGTAGGGGTACCGCAGGGAAGTATACTTGGACCTCTTCTTTTCATATTATATATGAGTAGAGTAAATAGGTTCCTTCTGGGCCACTTGCGACTGCGACTCCACCCGGTTAGAGCACTTGACAGTTGATCTGTCATGTCACCTGTCATTGGACCACAGTGTAGTCAGTGGTTGTGTATACGTCACAGCGAGATGTGTGTACGTCATAAGGTATGCTGTATGATTAAGTTGGCAAGTTGTGTGTGTGTATGGTAATAGAAGTGATGTTGGATGAGAGAAAAAAAATTAAGCTGTGTGCTAGAGAGAGAGGGAGAGAGAGAGAGAGAGCGAGAGTAGATGGATCTGGTATATATCGTAAAAGAAAAAAAACCATAGATGTAATTTTGTTGTTTATGATGATGTGTGGTGGTGCTGGTGCTGCTAATGCTAATGCTGCTAAATGTTGCTGAACCAACAAGTTGTATGTATGTATGATGATGGGAGATGATGATGATGATGATGATGATGATGATGATGAGGATTCTGATGTGATTTTTTTATTTTTTGATCAGATGTGTGTCTGAGACGGGTGTCGATACGGGGCGGGGGCCGGGACCTAGCGGGGGTCCTGGGAGCTGGGATATTAGTTTGGATTTAATTTATTTTTATATTAGATTATTTTTAATCGTATTTGAATTAATTGACTATTGACTATTGAAGATTGTGTGTGTGTGTGTGTGTGTGTTATATTAGTAGGTAATGCGGCACTTTGAGCAGACAGTGACGTCACAGGAAGTGACGTCACGGCGCCGGCGCCACGCCCTGGCGCCGGCGCCACGCCCTGGCGCCGGCGCCACGCCCTGGCGCCTGCCCTGGCGCCGGCGCCACGCCCTGGCGCCTAGCCACGCCCTGGCGCCTAGCCACGCCCTGGCGCCTGCCCCGGCGCCGGCGCCTAGCCACGCCCTGGCGCCGGCGCCTGCACTGGCGCCTGCCCTGGCGCCTGCGCCGGCGCCTAGCCACGCCCCGGCCCCCGGCGCCTGTCCCGGCGCCCAGCCACGCCCTGGGCCAGACAGTCACATCCGTGTTATTCCTAAGGTCATTGACCTGTCTAGGAAACTTTGACAGTGACGTCACACGACTTGGGCCAGACAGTCACATGCAAACATTCCAAAGTGTCTAACCTATTACTTTAAATTATTATATTTTGAAAAAAACCATTTGGAGCAGGTGAGTTTCGAACCCCGGGCACTCAGATGGGAGGCAACGATGCTACCCGTTAAGCTAAGCAGACGCTTGTTAATTTATTGTTTTAGGTTGGTATATATATATACGACTTTTAATTACAAACAAACCATACATGTAACATAATTAAAGTTTATTATTAGACAAATGGATGATTTACAAAATAATAATTAATATTAGAGGCGGAACCAAAACGGAGGAACCAAAATGGCGGAAAATGGCGGGATGAAAGATGGCGGTCTAACCTGTGATACATTAAGCTGACATCCCTGACATTATAAAATGGCGGCTTTCGTTCTTAAAGATGGTGCGCTGATGAAGATGGTTGAAGACTCCATTATTTAAAGTTACGTCACCCCAACCTTTAGAGCCGACAAATGAGAGTGTAGACATAAGACATAATAATTAATATGTTTAATATTAGACAGACTAGAACGTCACAATTGTTATATGGGTAGGTTCTAAAAATAACACACAGAGGTCGCTGGCAAAACAAAAGAAGGAAGTTCAGAAACAAAATAGACAACAGGTTCAACCGTGAGATGTACGATGGAACCAATACATGCACGGTGTTAAGGAGGCCAAATCAAATTGGAATATACAATAAAATGGCCACTTCCGGTCTAAACTTTTAAATCGTTATATTTTTTGAAGGACAAGTGATAGAAAGGAACTGACTTCAAAAATGTATGTTTCGTAACAAGGTCTACAAGAAAATGAGATAAAAAACTTTAAACCCTTATCGCGGAAGATCCGTGAGATGTACGAGAGAACCAACACATGCACGGTGTTAAGGAGGCCAAATCAAAGTGGAATATACAATAAAATGGCCACTTCCGGTCTAAACTTTAAATCGTTATATCTTTTCAACGACAAGTGATAGAAATGAACCGACTTCAAAAATATATCGTTTCATAACAAGCTCTACAAGAAACTGAGATAAAAAACTTTAAACCCTTATCGCGGAAGATCCGTGAGATGTACGAGAGAACCAACACATGCACGGTGTTAAGGAGGCCAAATCAAATTGGTATATACAATAAAATGGCCACTTCCGGTCTAAACTTTAAATCCTTGTATCTTTTCAACGACAAGTGATAGAAATGAACCGACTTCAAAAATATATCGTTTCATAACAAGCTCTACAAGAAACTGAGATAAAAAACTTTAAACCCTTATCGCGGAAGATCCGTGAGATGTACGATAGAACCAACACATGCACGGTGTTAAGGAGGCCAAATCAAATTGGAATATACAATAAAATGGCCACTTCCGGTCTAAACTTTAAATCGTTATAACTTTTCAACGGAAAGTGATAGAAAGGAACCGACTTCAAAAATGTATGTTTCGTAACAAGGTCTACAAGAAACTGAGATAAAAAACTTCAAACCCTTATCTCGGAAGATCGGCGAGATGTACGATAGAACCAACACATGCACGGTGTTCAGCAAGTCAAACTCTATTAACATATCCAATAAAAATGTTACTTCCGGTAGACACTTCCGGTATAGCTATTCTTAGAGCTACATACATGTGTGACACCTCAAAATAATCGTCTTGTTGAACAGAAGAAAGAAATATAGTTTTTAAGGAAATCAAAACAAGTTGTGTTAACATCTAAAAACAACACACTCTCTCTTAGACTTAATGAAGTTACTTTCAGAGAAATTTTCAAGCTTACCATGAGGACCAGTATTCAATGGCGTATTTAAATGTTGACTACATCAAGTGATGCGTGCTACAGACAAATTTTAGTACACCCTCTTAGACTTATTGAAGTTGACGGCACAGGCAGCTGTCAAGCGTACCTAACAAACCAAAGTAAATATGTCTTGAAGAACAGTCTTGAATTGCCCTAAACCAACACATCTCTATCATTTCAGAGTAATCTTAGCCATGTGACCAGTTAAACTAAGTATCTTGAAGTGTAGCTTTTATGTTTATGAGATATAAAATAAGAAAACCAAAGAGTTAATTGTCTATTACAACAACAAGTAGAAGGGGTTGACTTGGTACCTACAGCTGTTACATACTTGGTAAAAATGGGGTGCCACTAGCATTTCAGAGTAATTTTAATCATGCAACACTCTAACTGTCTTGAGATGTAGCTTTATGTGTTAATGGGTGGAAATAACAAAACTAAAGAGTTGATTGTCTATTACAACTGTCAGCTAAAGAAGCATTTAGGTAGCCGGAATACCGATATCCTAAATATTTCAAGAGTAATCTTAGTCATACAACACTCTTAACTAACTGTCTTGAGATGTGGCTTTATGTGTCATTGGTTGGAAAATAAGAAAACTAAAGAGTTGATTGTCTATTACAACTGTCAGCTGAAGGAACATGTTGGGTTATCGGAATACCGATAACGCCGAATGTTCCAACCGAAGGAGCCCACTTAGAGTCATCTCCAGGGGCTCGGAATACCGATGCCCTAGAAGTGTCGGAAGCAACATTTCAATTAACACCAACAACCGCTAAATACTTGTTGGACTTTAGTATATTTGGTATTAAATTTGGCTTGTTGGATAACCAATCATTTTTATGAAAAATGCAACAATTTTTATTTCTGCGTAAATACATGTAAATTTTGTAGTCTACTATGGACAGTCAAGTCTACCTCTGGACATTTAAGTCAACCCTGGACATAATTATAACGGTGTTTAAATGCAAATAGATTGAATTATTTTGCTGGGAGTCAGGTATGGACAAGGTGTTATTAATAATAAAAACAGTGGTAAAATATAAAAATATAATATATTTACTCAAGTGTACACTACAGCAAGTTAACTAATTTGAAAATTGTCTGTCTTTACAGTAAAATGAGATCTGTCAGTTGGTGTTTGTGACCTTGGAATGTAATCTGGGTGTTATTTCCGTAGGATGACATAATTTAATTTTCGATAGTGTAAAATAAAATTAAAAAGTGTGATATATGAAAAATAAGAAAACTAAAGAGTTGATTGTCTATTACAACTGTCAGCTAAAGAAGCATTTAGGTAGCCGGAATACCGATATTCTAAATATTTCAAGAGTAATCTTAGTCATACAACACTCTTAACTAACTGTCTTGAGATGTGGCTTTATGTGTCATTGGTTGGAAAATAAGAAAACTAAAGAGTTGATTGCCTATTACAACAGTCAGCTAAAGGAACATTTGGGTTATCGGAATACCGATATGCCAAATGTTCCAACCGAAGGAGCCCACTTAGAGTCACATCTAGGGGGCCGGAATACCGGCCCCCTAGATGTGTCGGAAGCAACATCTCAACTAACGCCTACAACCGCTACATACTTGGTGGACTTTGGTGGAACACAGACTGAAAACAACTTGATATCTGGTACATATGTCTGTAAAGATAAGATATTTAATTGACATGTATTAAAGGCTTATCGGTTTTTCACCTGAGTCATTGTCATTCTAAATGTATCAGAACGAAAACCGGATCCTTTGCTCTGGTATATCTTGCTCAGTAGGTGCCAGACGTCTTCGAAAACAACATTCTTTGCTTTACGAAATGGGAGATGGGCAGCCCCCTTGTCGAAACCTTCCGAGTTAAAGGTAAACCCCACTCTGTCTTCGGGATCGACATCATGGACTATATGACTCACAATATCTTTAATACGATCTTTGACCCACTTCTCTGGATCGTTGATATCGTCAGGTATATCTTGTAGTCTAAAGCATACGCTTCGTCTATCAAGTTTAAACTTCTTATTGGAGGTCACTGTATCTTCAAGTATTTGGAATGCCATTGTTTCATGCTACACAACTGACTGTGTTGGTTAAAGGACCGAAGTTTACCCTCGTGTTTATTAAAGACTAAAGTTTAGCAAGTACTATTTGTTTTTCACCTTCACTGCTGGCTACCGACTGAACCTTAGCTCCTCGTCTTAATATTCGACAAACAACACAGACAACACAACTTATTGTTTTCACCTTCACTGTTGGTTAACGACTGAACCTTAGTGGACGCTTCTGAGTCAAACAAGAAGAAAACAATTTAAAACACATCTACGATGACCATGAGGCAGCCGACATGGACTTTGAACAATTTTTAAAAATAGATGCGGCCAGGTTAGTTGATCAACCATCCAGGTCAGTCTTCACCTTTACTGTTGGCTACCGACTGAACCTTAGCGGAAGCTCCTCGTCTTAATATTCGACAAACAACACAGACAACACAACTTATTGTTTTCACCTTCACTGTTGGCTACCGACTGAACCTTAGTGGACGCTCCTCGTCTTAATATTCGACAAACAACACAGACAACACAACTTATTGTTTTCACCTTCACCGTTGGTTAACGACTGAACCTTAGTGGACGCTTCACGTCTTAATATTCAACAGACAACAACGACAGCTGTCATACAGCCGTCTGACATGACAGACAGCTGTCATACAGCTGTCATACAGCTGTCATACAGCTGTCTAACACAGCTGTCTAACACAACTGTCTAACACAGCTGTCTAACACAGCTGTCTAACACAGCTGTCTAATACAGCTGTCTAACACAGCTGTCTAATACAGCTGTCTAACACAGCTGTTTAACACAGCTGTCTAACACAGCTGTCTAACACAGCTGTCTAACACAGCTGTCTAATACAGCTGTCTAACACAGCTGTTTAACACAGCTGTCTAACACAGCTGTCTAATAGGGCAGACATATGTCTGACACATGTCTAGCAGATGTGTAACAGTCACTCTTTTGCGGAACATAAGCTGAATGTTTTTAAGTCAAACAAGAAGAAAACAATTTAAAACACATCTACGATGACCATGAGGCAGCCTACATGGACTTTGAATAATTTTTAAAAATAGATGCGGCCAGGTTAGTTGATTAACCTGTCTAATAGGGCAGACATATGTCTAACACATGTCTAGCAAATGTGTAACAGTCACTCTTTTGCGGAACACAAGCTGAATGTTTTTAAGTCAAACAAGAAGAAAACAATTTAAAACACATCTACGATGACCATGAGGCAGCCTACATGGACTTTGAACAATTTTTAAAAATAGATGCGGCCAGGTTAGGTGATTAACCATCCAGGTCAGTTACAGCTGACGCTATAAATAAAAACGATGCTGGAAGCGAGTGACGTCACAAGAAACGGTGGTGCATGTGCCCAGGTTATACCGGGTTAGCTCCATGACAAGGTGGTGGACCAGTCGGGTCAGCTAAGAGTCGGGTGGTGGAATGGTCGGGTCAGTCTAAACATAAATGACCACAATTATAAGTATTATATTTCTGATACACATCATGATTGTACATTAGAGTAGAGTCTTTAAGGTAACGCTGCAGCTCAACTGGTGGCTTCAAGTTTCCATATGAGTCAAAGTACACGGCTGTGTCACCACGTTTCTTAACTGCAACCCAATGACTGCCAGGTTCCTTGTTTGTTTGCAAATTCATGATAAGTGATTCATTCTTGCGTGGCCCATTGGTTGGTTGGTTGGGTGGTTGGTTAGTTGGTTGGTTGCACTTTTTCATAGAAATGATTGGATATCCAACAGGCTAAATTTAGAATGAAATCTTTACAGACATATGTACCAGATATCAAGTTGTTTTCAGTCTGTGTTCCACCAAAGTCCACCAAGTATGTAGCGGTTGTAGGCGTTAGTTGAGATGTTGCTTCCGACACATCTAGGGGGCCGGTATTCCGGCCCCCTAGATGTGACTCTAAGTGGGCTCCTTCGGTTGGAACATTTGGCATATCGGTATTCCGATAACCCAAATGTTCCTTTAGCTGACTGTTGTAATAGGCAATCAACTCTTTAGTTTTCTTATTTTCCAACCAATGACACATAAAGCCACATCTCAAGACAGTTAGTTAAGAGTGTTGTATGACTAAGATTACTCTTGAAATATTTAGAATATCGGTATTCCGGCTACCTAAATGCTTCTTTAGCTGACAGTTGTAATAGACAATCAACTCTTTAGTTTTCTTATTTTTCATATATCACACTTTTTAATTTTATTTTACACTATCGAAAATTAAATTATGTCATCCTACGGAAATAACACCCAGATTACATTCCAAGGTCACAAACACCAACTGACAGATCTCATTTTACTGTAAAGACAGACAATTTTCAAATTAGTTAACTTGCTGTAGTGTACACTTGAGTAAATATATTATATTTTTATATTTTACCACTGTTTTTATTATTAATAACACCTTGTCCATACCTGACTCCCAGCAAAATAATTCAATCTATTTGCATTTAAACACCGTTATAATTATGTCCAGGGTTGACTTAAATGTCCAGAGGTAGACTTGACTGTCCATAGTAGACTACAAAATTTACATGTATTTACGCAGAAATAAAAATTGTTGCATTTTTCATAAAAATGATTGGTTATCCAACAAGCCAAATTTAATACCAAATATACTAAAGTCCAACAAGTATTTAGCGGTTGTTGGTGTTAATTGAAATGTTGCTTCCGACACTTCTAGGGCATCGGTATTCCGAGCCCCTGGAGATGACTCTAAGTGGGCTCCTTCGGTTGGAACATTCGGCGTTATCGGTATTCCGATAACCCAACATGTTCCTTCAGCTGACAGTTGTAATAGACAATCAACTCTTTAGTTTTCTTATTTTCCAACCAATGACACATAAAGCCACATCTCAAGACAGTTAGTTAAGAGTGTTGTATGACTAAGATTACTCTTGAAATATTTAGGATATCGGTATTCCGGCTACCTAAATGCTTCTTTAGCTGACAGTTGTAATAGACAATCAACTCTTTAGTTTTGTTATTTCCACCCATTAACACATAAAGCTACATCTCAAGACAGTTAGAGTGTTGCATGATTAAAATTACTCTGAAATGCTAGTGGCACCCCATTTTTACCAAGTATGTAACAGCTGTAGGTACCAAGTCAACCCCTTCTACTTGTTGTTGTAATAGACAATTAACTCTTTGGTTTTCTTATTTTATATCTCATAAACATAAAAGCTACACTTCAAGATACTTAGTTTAACTGGTCACATGGCTAAGATTACTCTGAAATGATAGAGATGTGTTGGTTTAGGGCAATTCAAGACTGTTCTTCAAGACATATTTACTTTGGTTTGTTAGGTACGCTTGACAGCTGCCTGTGCCGTCAACTTCAATAAGTCTAAGAGGGTGTACTAAAATTTGTCTGTAGCACGCATCACTTGATGTAGTCAACATTTAAATACGCCATTGAATACTGGTCCTCATGGTAAGCTTGAAAATTTCTCTGAAAGTAACTTCATTAAGTCTAAGAGAGAGTGTGTTGTTTTTAGATGTTAACACAACTTGTTTTGATTTCCTTAAAAACTATATTTCTTTCTTCTGTTCAACAAGACGATTATTTTGAGGTGTCACACATGTATGTAGCTCTAAGAATAGCTATACCGGAAGTGTCTACCGGAAGTAACATTTTTATTGGATATGTTAATAGAGTTTGACTTGCTGAACACCGTGCATGTGTTGGTTCTATCGTACATCTCGCCGATCTTCCGAGATAAGGGTTTGAAGTTTTTTATCTCAGTTTCTTGTAGACCTTGTTACGAAACATACATTTTTGAAGTCGGTTCCTTTCTATCACTTTCCGTTGAAAAGTTATAACGATTTAAAGTTTAGACCGGAAGTGGCCATTTTATTGTATATTCCAATTTGATTTGGCCTCCTTAACACCGTGCATGTGTTGGTTCTATCGTACATCTCACGGATCTTCCGCGATAAGGGTTTAAAGTTTTTTATCTCAGTTTCTTGTAGAGCTTGTTATGAAACGATATATTTTTGAAGTCGGTTCATTTCTATCACTTGTCGTTGAAAAGATACAAGGATTTAAAGTTTAGACCGGAAGTGGCCATTTTATTGTATATACCAATTTGATTTGGCCTCCTTAACACCGTGCATGTGTTGGTTCTCTCGTACATCTCACGGATCTTCCGCGATAAGGGTTTAAAGTTTTTTATCTCAGTTTCTTGTAGAGCTTGTTATGAAACGATATATTTTTGAAGTCGGTTCATTTCTATCACTTGTCGTTGAAAAGATATAACGATTTAAAGTTTAGACCGGAAGTGGCCATTTTATTGTATATTCCACTTTGATTTGGCCTCCTTAACACCGTGCATGTGTTGGTTCTCTCGTACATCTCACGGATCTTCCGCGATAAGGGTTTAAAGTTTTTTATCTCATTTTCTTGTAGACCTTGTTACGAAACATACATTTTTGAAGTCAGTTCCTTTCTATCACTTGTCCTTCAAAAAATATAACGATTTAAAAGTTTAGACCGGAAGTGGCCATTTTATTGTATATTCCAATTTGATTTGGCCTCCTTAACACCGTGCATGTATTGGTTCCATCGTACATCTCACGGTTGAACCTGTTGTCTATTTTGTTTCTGAACTTCCTTCTTTTGTTTTGCCAGCGACCTCTGTGTGTTATTTTTAGAACCTACCCATATAACAATTGTGACGTTCTAGTCTGTCTAATATTAAACATATTAATTATTATGTCTTATGTCTACACTCTCATTTGTCGGCTCTAAAGGTTGGGGTGACGTAACTTTAAATAATGGAGTCTTCAACCATCTTCATCAGCGCACCATCTTTAAGAACGAAAGCCGCCATTTTATAATGTCAGGGATGTCAGCTTAATGTATCACAGGTTAGACCGCCATCTTTCATCCCGCCATTTTCCGCCATTTTGGTTCCTCCGTTTTGGTTCCGCCTCTAATATTAATTATTATTTTGTAAATCATCCATTTGTCTAATAATAAACTTTAATTATGTTACATGTATGGTTTGTTTGTAATTAAAAGTCGTATATATATATACCAACCTAAAACAATAAATTAACAAGCGTCTGCTTAGCTTAACGGGTAGCATCGTTGCCTCCCATCTGAGTGCCCGGGGTTCGAAACTCACCTGCTCCAAATGGTTTTTTTCAAAATATAATAATTTAAAGTAATAGGTTAGACACTTTGGAATGTTTGCATGTGACTGTCTGGCCCAAGTCGTGTGACGTCACTGTCAAAGTTTCCTAGACAGGTCAATGACCTTAGGAATAACACGGATGTGACTGTCTGGCCCAGGGCGTGGCTGGGCGCCGGGACAGGCGCCGGGGGCCGGGGCGTGGCTAGGCGCCGGCGCAGGCGCCAGGGCAGGCGCCAGTGCAGGCGCCGGCGCCAGGGCGTGGCTAGGCGCCGGCGCCGGGGCAGGCGCCAGGGCGTGGCTAGGCGCCAGGGCGTGGCTAGGCGCCAGGGCGTGGCGCCGGCGCCAGGGCGTGGCGCCGGCGCCGTGACGTCACTTCCTGTGACGTCACTGTCTGCTCAAAGTGCCGCATTACCTACTTATATTAATAAAAAAAATTGTTTAAAACAAATTACAAAGAAGAAGATGGAGCTTCAAGTGTTTTTAGAGAAATATTCTGATATAATTTTGGAAGAGCATAAGATTAAACTGTGTAAACTTCAAAATAGAATAGAAAAATTTGAGAATAGAGCAATGAAAAAATCTCTTTATGGTTTACATTATGTGGATTGTGCTTGGTCTTCAAATAATACAACAAGTGGACCTGATACATGTGGATGTAAAGATTTAAAATTTGTGAAACGAGAGATAGATAAAATAATGAATTTATGTGAGAGAATTGTTTGTAAATGATGATGTCACTCATTTTTATTTTAATAAAATGTATGTATAATATAATGATTATTGAAATAAAAAATATCTGGCTACATTTTGTTTAATTTTTGTTAATAATAATATTCTTAACGTGATACTAAGTATATATATATATATATATATATATATATATATATATATATATATATATATATATATATATATATATATATATATATATATATATATATGAAAAAAAAGACAAAGTTTAAGTTTTTTTATTTTTTCTAAGATACATATCATGTACAAAATATATATTATTAAATTATTATTGTATAAGAATTTCACAGAAAATATTTATACTCATTTTTCCATCAGTGTTCAGTAATTCTGATTCGGATTGTAATAACCTAGCACTTGAGATTCAGGCGGTGGCTAAGTGAAATTTTGTGAGACAATGAGCTGATCATTTTCATTGGCTTCTTCTTGATCTTCTTCTTCTTCTCGTGCATACAATGATGTTGAAGAATATAGTTCAGGCATGTCTTGATTCTGCTGCTGCTGCTGTTGTTGTTGTTGTTGATGATGAAATATCTCACTTTCGTTTTTATTAATTAATTGTAGTTTATATATCTTGCCTTCACGAACATGATTTATTAGAGAAAAATCACCACTACCTAATTCACTTAACTGACGATCACTAAAATATGTATATCGCTGAGGAAGGTACAGTTTTAAATTTCCATTTAATATAGCTAGAATTCTCACACCAAATTTTGATGAACTTATCTCGAGACCTGTAAGATGATACGCGAATTGTTTTTTCATTGTATCTAAATTTAGCCACTTATATGCTCCAAAAGAATTAAACTTTTCCAACAGACATTTATTCTTTATCACTTTTTTGTTAATAGCAGCAGCTCCACTAACTGAATTAGATAGTTTTAAAGCCTTTTTTTTTAATGATGCAGAAGTAGCGGTTTTGTTGTTATTCATTTTTTATCGCGATGAATTTCTATTAAATAAAAAATATCCAAACTATACTTGTAGAATTAGATGCACACACGACTAGATATATGAATGAATTAATCAGATTTAAGCATCAAGTTGAAACTTATATCTAGTGAAATTATAGAGGGGAATGAAATTTTAACATATTATAATCACACGTGTTTTTATAAGATCGAAAGTTTAAAAACCAATTTCAATACAATGAATGAATGAAGGTTCAATGTATTAACGGATGCTAAAGCTGCTATTAAAGAGCATGAAATATAGCTGTGTGTGTGTGTGTGTGTGTGTGTGTGTGTGTGTGTGTGTGTGTGTGTGTGTGTGTGTGTGTGTGTGTGTGTGTGTGTGTGTGTGTGCGCGCGCGTGTGCGCGCGTGTGCGCGCGCGCGCGTGCGTGTGTATTCTTCTAATGCTAAGCGCTGCAATCTAAAGATCGGCTTTAACATTGATTTCTACCTGAGGGCTATATATAAATTACAGCTATCGAACAGCTTTACGATCAGCCCAACAGCTATAGAACAGCTAGCTGTTCTAAAGCTGTTCCCTTAGCTGTTGGGCTGATCCGAGCAGCACCGATGTTTCACGACAATATGCGATAATTAAAGATGCACCATAATCGAATAGTCTAGGTGTACACGGCTAGTATTCTCTGGACATTCATTCTGTTCACATCTTTCTTAGAAGATGACTTCTGTATCAAAAGCTGATTACCTGAGTTTACTAAATGTTAGTGGTATTAAGGCGATTTCACCACAAGAAATGGCCAAAGATTACGAAGAGTGTGCTACACAGTGGTTTCATCTTCTCTTAAATGAACAAGATTTTAATGTGTTAGTTTGTGTACCAAATATTAAGTGGTATTCAATTTGTCGATGTCACCTAGAAGCAGATGATGGAAGTGTGGCGCATGAACACATGCACGCTTTGATACATTTTACAAGTGGGTCGACGGTTCAGGGATTTAAAAAGAAGCTGCAACGTGTAGGGCGACGTTTGCATCCTAAAACCACTTTCAAGAAGATAATTTGTTTAGATCATGCTGTTGGAGTATTAAGGTATGTTGCTTGTGCAGATGGGCAGAAATCTCTTAAAAGAGATGGCGATGGTCTTCGTGGAACGCCGCATTCGCATTATTCTAGGCAAGTGTACTGTGATTCTTGTCTGCATGGCAGAGGAAGAATGTGTGCTTCTGTAAGAGATGAAATATCATGTTTAGAATCGAAAGGAGTTGAGGACATATTTGTCTGCACATCAGTTGAAGAATTACACAAGAAAGAGACTTGCCAGTGCGACAGAGGAGCTTCGGGTATTCGTAGAAGACAAGAAGCTAATGAAAATAGAAGACAAGTTCAAAAGAAACAGCTGATCAAACAGTTAATGGAACTGGGTCTAAATAAAAAAGCAGAATTGCAAAGAGAGACCATTTTAAAATTAGTTAACCTGCTGTAGTGTACACATAAGTAAATATATTATATTTTACTATTTTACCACTGTTTTTATTATTAATAATACCTTGTCCACACCTGACTCCCTACGAAATAATCAAATCTATTTGCATTAAAACACCGTTATAGTTATGTCCAGGGTTGACTTAAATGTCCAAAGATAGACTGATTGTTCATACTAGACTACAAAATTTTACATGTATTTAAATGGAGTGTCCAGGATCCTATACATCTCATACCAGCTAAATAATCATCAGGATTCAACGTCATGAGCAAACAAAGTTTAGTAGATGAACTACATAGACCTGCTCGTAGAAACTTTGAACGGCGTGCAGTTATATTAAAAGGTATCAATGATCTTTGGCAAGCCGATCTCGTCGAAATGGGTAAATATTCTGCAGAAAATAAAGGTTATCGTTACTTGCTTACAGTTATTGATTGTTTTTCAAAATTTGCTTGAAGGTATCAGTGAAAGCTAATACAGGTGTCGAAGTAAGTAATGCGATGGAACAAATCTTAATAGAGATCCTGTTTTGTATAATTAAAATATTACCAAAATTATATCCGAAGAGACTATATTATATCAACTTATAATTAACATGTTTATCTTAAAGGTTGAGTTGAGATCAGAGATCATTCATATCGGTCTAAATACAGGCTTGTTTTTCACTCGCAGATAGGTTTGGCAAAAATTAGACCATTAAGCAATTATTTTATTTGTAAACGTTGTTCATCATCAAATAATAATACGAAACACGAGAGAGATAATAATTATGCTAAAATTAATAGTTTATGAACTTTGAGATAGCAATTTTATATAAAATAAAATGTCGTTCGTTTTTGCTTTAGTATAGTTGAAATAAAAGTGTATTATAGTTAAAGTATATATAGTTAGAAAAAACGCATATAAAAATGCGTATATATTTTTTCGATATTATTCTGTATTTCTGCTATTGTTGTTTAACGATTAACGTAACATCTAGTGCTCCAGTGGCTATAGAGTTAACAAAAGCTGATCAAGTAGCTCGAATGAAATTTAACGTTTTACTGCCTACTAATGAAACTGTGCAAATCAAATTAGCTTTTAAATTAGTAACAGAGAGTCCTAATTTACCTGTATATGATCAAAATCATTTTCTCAACAATACTTCGCAATATGAAATATTAAAGTCATCTGAAGACTCGATGGAAACTGAAACAAATTTACCAACTGCTATACCTCAGATAAATGAAGAAGAAGAATGTACGTCTGTACAAGATTTAGAACAGTCTCTTGTGACAGTAGAGGAGGCTATCGAAATGTTCAGACAAGATTTGATTGCAAAAGAGTTGGAAATTTCTGGTATTATTGAAAGTGTTAACCCATTCTATCGTCATTTCAAACTCGAGTATGGTGATGGAGTGGTTTTACCTATAAGGTGTACGTAGGATGCCAATTATGCTCAACAACTTTCAATTTCATGCTACGAGTATAGAGAAGTTGGCGATCAGAGAATTTTCAACAATGGAGAAGTCGAAAAAGCATCAGCCTTATCGTCGCTCCCTGAATATATCAATTCCAGAAATGTAACTCAAACGTACACAATGGTAATTTTATAAAAAATATGTATCTTATAATATTTTCATATTTGCTTCATTCTGTTTTTTCATTAACTGTTAAGTTAAATTTTTAAAATATATATATTATTAGATATTGACTTTTTATTCTCTCCTCCTTTTTTAAGATAACTTAATAATAAAAATGTAAATAAAGTAAACAAAAATATCAGTTCAATCAGAATGACGTTGTTACAAACAACTCTTTTAATTTTTGTAGTATTAGTTAAAGATAATTTTATTTTCTATCATCAATCAGACGTAATATCTGCATACGTTTGTTTCAATACAAAAAATGATAGCTGGCCGTATAACTGGATAAAACTATTTCCTAGAATTCAAGATAGTAATATACCTACACTCCAAACATTTGATATACCAAATAAGAATGCAAGTATTCTCAAATATAAACTAAAATTAATTTATTCAGATCGAAGTTTTAAAGATAGTCAATGGAAACAAGTTTCAAATGATACCTTTACCGATAGCTACAAAAACGAAATCTCCGATCAGTCATCGCAAAATTGTTCCTCTCAAAAACAAGATGAACTAACAAGATGGAATTCACTAAATGAAGTTCTTTGTAATGTTTTTATAAATAAAGTAATTAATATTTAACTATTTATATATATAATTCTCATAACTTTTTTTTATATATTACAGAAAAATGTACTCTTATTTCAAAGAAAATTTGTTTAAAAACTAATCATACTGTTAAATAAAAAATTTAAAATATTTTTTGTACAATTTTATTATGTTCAATTCACAAAAATGTAAAACCATAAAGAGATTTTTTTTTCATTGCTCTATTCTCATATTTTTCTATGATATTTCGAAGTTTTTACAGTTTTAATCTTATGCTATTTCAAAAATTATATCAGAATATCTTTCTCTCTCTAAAAACACTTGCAAGCTCCATCTTCTTGTAATTTTTTTATTTTTATTAATATAACATAGACAAAATATTTAAAAAAAAGATCAAATGAAAAAAATCTTCTTATGATTTAAATTAAATCCAAACTAATATCCCAGGTCCCCCGCTAGGCCCCAACCCCCGCCCCGTCCCGACACCCGTCTCAGACACACATCTGATCAAAAAATTAAAAAAATTAAAAATTCACATCAGAATCCTCATCATCATCTCTCATCATCATACATACATACAACTTGTTGGTTCAGCAACATTTAGCAGCATTAGCATTAGCAGCAGCACCACCACCACCACCAAAATTAAATAACCAATTGAAGGGTATTGCATGTTGGCTAAGAAATAATAGATTAAAATTAAATATACATAAAACAAAGGTGGTGATTTTTGGAAAAGAGAAGGATAGGGAACGATTAAAGTCAGTATGTCAAATAAAAGTAGAAGATCAAATTTTAGAGACTGTAAATAAAGTTAAGTATTTAGAAATCGTCGTAGATGATAAACTTAGATGATCATGTTGATTACATATGTAAGAAAATAGGTTAAAAAAACAGGTGTATTAGGTCGAGTTGGTAGTTGTCTGTCGAGATATTCAAGGACAATTGTTTATAACACCACTATACTGCCTCATCGGCATTTTGGCGGAACGATTCTTTATCTGGCTACAAAGACTGAAATACAGAGGCTGCAGGTGTTACAGAACAGGGCAATTGAAATCATTCTTGGGTGTGGTAAAAGAACCAGTGTGAAAAGGATGGTCTCACGGTTGGGCTGGATCAGCGTGGAGAATATGGTGAAGATGAATGCTTTGGTTTTTTTCCAAAAGATTAAACTGGGATTAATGCCGGATTATTTAGCAGATAATTAACATTTAGTGACACCCATCAATACTGCACTAGGCATTCCGAGGACTTTGTTTTGGAACACAAAAATTCTAAAGCAGCACAAAATTCAATGTTTTTCAAAGCACTTATAGCATATAATGAATTAGATAGTGAATTGAAATCTGTAAACTTAAAAAAATTTAAACTAGGCTAAAAAACTGTATATATAAATTTATAAGTGGATTAACATAGGTTGTTTAAATTATATTTAGTAACAAAAATTTACATAAATTGTATATAAGTAAGTTAGTGAGTATACATATTAGACTTGATTTAAGTTAGTAAATTGTGATTAAGTAGTCAATTGTATATACTCGTCATTTTATGTAAATTAGTAGCATTTTTGCTAAATAAACTTCATTATTATTATTATTATTATTATTATTATTATTATTATTATTATTATTATTATTATTATTATTATTATTATTATTATTATTATTGAGAAAATTGTGATACTCCAAAAAGAAATAAAAACTTTAGAAAACAAGAACTCTCAGTTAAAAACACTATTTTCACAACTAATTAGCTCTTTACAATCAATCCAGCAAATTCTGAATACATTAGAAACCACAATTCTTTTTTCTAAATTAAATACCTTACACCCCAGTATAATAGAGACGGAGGAATTGTTAAGTGGATTACTTATATAGAGCCTTTAACACTCAGGAATAATAAACTGCCGTTCAAAGCCAGTAAAGAAAATATTTTATTACATGAAAAAGTTGCCAATTGTTAAATCATACAGGGTGTTGTCTAATTGAATGTCAATATTTAAGAGGGTGATTTTTGGGTCCATTTTAAGAAGAATACTTCATATGAACTGTCCTAAACGTCTTAACTTTTGAGATACAGGGTCGTAAAGTTTTTAAAATAAGTAATTTTTTAATAATATCTGTAATACCACTCTAGATATTTTAGTGAAATTTCGTATACAGGTACTACGCATCAAGAGGCATTTTTTTATGTACCATATTTCTTTTTATTTCCACCAGCGACGTTTGTGCGGAATCTTACCTGCATATTTTGGCAGACATTGATGGTACGCCATCTCTTAAAATAAAAAATATTTTTGAAATCCCCATTCATTTCTAAGCAACTTTGATTACTTGGTTTTATAGTCCGATGCACGGTTTTCGCCTTAAAAAAAATCTATTTCTCTGCATGGTCATAACAATATCGTTAATATGACAATAGCACAATGTAGAGAAATAGTAGGCCGTGTGCATAAATGATTAACTCTGTTGTCATTTACTTTGACAGTTCAGTTTTAAATTTAACTCTTCGCGTCTTTGGTGTTTAAAATATCTGAGCAATGTGTTATTTTGTAAAGAAATGGTTGAATTTACTAATGAGGAGATGGCGGATATGCATTACATGTACGGTTCGGCTGATGGCAGATCAGATGGAAGCTTGTCGATTTTATAAAGAGCGCTTTTCTTATAGAGTCATACTGATAGGTGAACATGGCTTATAGAAGAATGACTGAAAGTGGTAGTTTGAAGCCAAATGATCAATTAAAAGGGACCCATCAAACTATAAGAACTCCAGAAATTCAAGAAGCAGTTTTACATTCGATTGATGAAAATCCTGAACTTAGTACTAGAAAAATTGGTAATAATTTGAATATCTTGCACGTTATGGTTTTGACAATTTTGCACGATTTTCTGTTTTTCCCGTATCATATTTAACAGGTCCAAGCATTACTTCCCCGAGACCTTACTTTGCGGGTTAATTTTTGTCATTGGTTTTAGAGAAAATTGCACATAATCCCTTGTTTGGCCGTGAAATAATGTTTACAGATGAAGCTAACTTATCCAGGAACGCCATCAGAAATTATCATAATAATCATATTTGGGCAGACGAAAATCCCCATGCAGTTGTACAATTTAACCATCAAGTTCAATTTTCAGTGAATGTATGGGCTGGAATTATTGGAAGTTACTTAATTGGACCTTTTTTCCTACCAGAAACACTAAATATCGCAGGTTTCTAGAGAAGGATTTGCCATATTGCTAGAAGTACCAATTTTAATTAGAAATACAATGTGGTTCACGCATAACGGCGCGCTCGCTTACTTTAGTATTGAAGCAAGAGAATATTTAAATCACACATCTAATAACCGATGAGTAGGTCGTGGTGGACCCCAACCATGGCCTCCTAGGTCTAGTTTACCGCACCCCAGTAAACACTCTAGAAGAGCTGAAGGATCGTTCAATAACTTCCTGCGATATAATAAGAAATATTGGCGATATACTTCAAAGAGTGCGCGACAATATGATCAAAGGAGCTGAAGCATGCATTGTTGTAGGTGGAGGGCATTTTCAACAACTTATCTAATTCTTATGTTCTATTATATTTTATTGTATCTCAAAAGTAAAGACGTTTAGGACATACGTTCATATGAAATTTTCTTCTTACAGACACAGCATACTATTTCTCTACATTGTGCTATTGTCATATTAACGATTACCTGACCTGACCATGCAGAGAAATATGTTTTATTTTTTTACGCGAAAACCGTGCATCGGACTGAAAAAAAAACAAGTTATCAAATTTGCGTACCGTCAATGTCTGCCAAAATATGCAGGTAAGATTCCGCACGAACGTCACTGGTGTAAGTAAAAAGAAATGTGGTACATTAAAAAATGTCTCTTGATGCGTAGTACCTGTATACAAAATTTCATTAAAATATCTAGAGTGGTATTACAGATATTATTAAAAAATTACTTATTTTTAAAAACTTTGCCACCCTGTATCTCAAAAGTTAAGACGTTTAGGACATATGCGCGTTCATGTTAAGTTTTCCTTTTAAAATAGACCCAAAAATCACCCTCTAAAATATTGACATTTAATTAGAAAACACCTGTATATTTTCTGAAATTGTCACGAAATGCAACGCTAAGAAGACAGAGAATACCTCAGCAGTATGTTCCACAATATGAGAGTCGATGTAAAAGAAGAAATTGAACAGATCAACGAACAAATAGAAAATGTGGACAAGAAAGTAGAAAATGTAACAGGACTGGAACAAACGATGGGATTAAGTTGAAGGGTTGAAAGAGCAAATGAAGATGATCATGAAAGGCACTGAAATCACACGTAAAGAACTGACAGAACAGGTGACGGGCCAGACTGATAGAACTCAACCAAGAGGAGTTACTGGAATGTCTCCAGTTCAAAATCGCTTAGAAGAAGATATACCAGCCGTGCAGCAGCCTCATGGAACCTTAAAGCCGCCGACTTTTGACGGAGAAACATCGTGGCCCATGTACAGGAGGCAATTTGAGGCGGCAGCTCTCAGCAATGGGTGGAGCGAACAACAGGCAGCAACTGCTCTCTCTCGCTTCGAGGTAAACCACTAGAAATCCTCCAGAACATCCCGGAGTCGAAACAGCAAAACTACTTAACAGTGATACAGGCCCTAGATGTGAGATACGGTAACAAGTACATGAGCCAGGTCTACCAGACACAACTAAAGACAAGGGTCCAGAAGCCAAATGAGACTCTGCAAGAATTTAGTGCCAAAGTGGAAAAACTTGTGCGGCTGACGTATCCCCAAGCCCCAGAAGAATTTGTCAACCAGATCACCGTCCAAGCTTTGAGGCTCGGAAGGTTCAAGACACTTACAGACTGCGTCATTTACGGCTTGGAATTTAAAGCAGCGAAGAATGCATCTCAACCTCGGCGCAACAGGCTGCGTGAAGTGAAGGAGATAAAGAACCTTGCAGATACGACAGAGAAACTAAGGCAAGACATGAAGTTGAAACAGGAAGCCATAAGCAAACTCACTGCACCGGTTGGAGCACGTATGACGAAAGCAGATTGGTCAGACATAGAATGCTACAAGTGTGGTGAGAAAGGGCACATAAGTAGGCGGTGCTCACAAACCCAACAGGTGGCTCGCAGAAGACAAGAATACACCAACAGGGAGCTCTGTCAGGGAAAACGACCTGACGCCAGTGTAGTGAGGCGACAGGTGGCGTGCGAGACCCAAGGCCCCAAAGTCAAGGGCTCCACTATCCGACGCTACCGCGAGATCCTCGTTATACCTGGCAGCATAGAAGAAGACAATGCAGTTTCACCATCGATACTGGCGCTACTAGATCCGTTGTACGCCCAGACATGTCGCCAAATATGTCGTCACTCACGACCAACAAACAGCCTGTGTTGGAGACAGCGAAAGGACATAGGATACCCGTGCATGGAGAGGCCACTGCTTACATTAAGCTGGGCAGTACTGAGCTGCAGGTAAAGGCTGTCATCGCGGAAATCGTCGACGAATTTATTCTGGGCTTGGATATAATGGAAGAGTTTGATATCTTTTCAGTAGACTTCCAGAATAAGATATTGAGAATCGGCAACGAAGAGTTGTATTTATCTCCACCAGCAGGCGAAGCTAATCCCAGGGAGAGACTTATTGTCGACGAAGATACACGGATTCCTGGTAACAGTGAGAAAATTGTCAGAGCCAGGCTAGAGAAGAAACTTGATGGTATGTCTGCCCTCATAGCGGAGCCCCTAAAAGATAGACAGGATGGTGCCCTCGTCGCACGATGCTTAGTAGACCCGAAGAGGACAATACCTATAAGAGTGGCTAATGTACAAACTGACAGGGTCACATTGAAGAAAGGTGAGATTATCGCCACTTGCGAACCCATTGACCGAGTGACGTTGTCCAAAAACGTGACACCCACTGTATTAGACAGAAGACTGCCAGTAGAAATAGTAGAGTGGTTCAAGAATTCATGGGGCCAATTGAACAACATTGAGATGGAAATGGCCCTGAAGTTCAATTGGAGGAGGCCGATATTTTCGCTCAGGATAAAATCACAGGTCGTACGAGCCTAGTGCAACACAAACTTAATACTGGCGACGCAAGGCCAATTAGACTGCCGCCGAGGAGACTGTCTTTTTCCAAGCAATCAGAAATCAAGGCGATGGTTAACGAAATGCTGGAAGATGGGGTGATCGAGGAGTCTTAATAGTCCTTGGTCGTCTCCAGTAGTGTTGGTCACCAAGAAAGACGGCACTATGAGATTTTGCGTGGACTATAGGAAGCTGAATGATGTCACCAAGAAATACAGTTATGCCCTGCCCCAGATCGACGACACTTTAAACACTTTGTCGGGATCAAAGTGGTTCTCTACATTAGACGTGAAAAGTTGTTACTGGCAAGTAGAACTCCATAAAGACGATAAGGAGAACATTGCTTTTTCAACTGGAAATGGATTGTTCCAATTCAATGTCATGCTATTCGGCATGTGTAATGCTCTTGCCACCTTCGAGCGACTAATGGAGTTAGTGCCTGGTGTATCTCGACGATGTCATGGTGATTGGAAGGACCTTTGATGAACACCTGTCAAATCTGAAGCCAGTCTTCTCCAGGCTGAGAGGTGCCAATCTGCAACTCAATCCCAAGAAATGCGTCTTCTTCCAGAAGAAAGTGAGTTTCCTTGGACATGTCGTTTCTGAGAAAGGAACAGAAACTGATCCAGAGAAAATAAAGGCACTAAGAGACTGCCCTGTGCCAAAGAACAAACATGAGGTCAGAGATTCTCTGGGACTCTGCAGCTACTACCGACGCTTTGTGAAGTACTTCAGCAGCGTTGCGAAACCTCTGCATAGTCTAACTGAAAATAAGGCCGAGTTCATCTGGTCACCAGATTGCCAAGAGTCTTTTAGAGAACTCAAACATCGTCTTCTCACTGCTCCTATACTGGCTTATCCTCAGGACTAAGGACTGTTCATACTGGACACCGATGCTTTCCAGTATGGCATTGGGGCAGTGCTCTTACAGCTCCAAGACGGAGAAAAAGTTGTGATAGGCTACTTCAGCAAAACGTTCGGGAAAGCAGAAATTACTGTGTAACCCGAAAAGAACTGTTGGCCGTTGTAAGATCCATCGAACATTTCCACAGTTTCCTGTACGGAAGAAGATTCCGCGTGAGGTCGTATCATTCTGCTCTGCAATGGCTTCTGAACTTTAGAAATCCAGAAGGACAGATATCACGATGGATGGAGAAACTGCAGAGCTACGACTTCCGGATTGAACAGCGAAGAGGAAGAAGTCACGCCAATGCAGACAGCCTGTCAAGAAGACCATGCTCAGCGAATTAATGTAAATTTTGCGAGTGACAAGAGAACAAAGAGATCGACAAAGTAACTCATCAGATCAAACAACTCATGGTGACGGAACAGGAGAATGATACCGATCTAGACGTAGATCTTAAATACATCAAAGATGCACAGAAGACGGATCCAGACCGGAAAAATATTAGCGAATGGCTAGAAAAGGGGAAAAGACCTGAGTGGCACGATGTGTCCCGATTTGGGGCGGAGGTTAAAGGCTACTGGCTACAATGGGGCTCCATGTGTCTAAAGAATGATTTGATCACTCGAAAATGGGAAACTGCCGATGGTAGTGACTGTATATACCAGACCGTTGTGCCAAGTGAGTGCATAGACAGTGTTCTTCATGAGTTACACAATAGTAGGAGTGGAGGTCACTTTGGGGTCAACAGAACTCTCGCCAGAGTCAGAGACCGCTTCTATTGGATAAACTGCCGAAGAAGCGTGGAAGAATGGTGCAAAAGATGTGACCAATGTGCTTCAAAGAAGGGACCAATGTGCTTCAAAGAAGGGACCAACGACCCGATCCAGAGGAAAAATGATGCAGTACATCTCAGGTACACCGTGGGAGAGGGTTTCCGTAGACATCGCAGGACCTTTTCCAATCACCGAGTCTGGGAACAAATATATAACGGTGGCGATGGACTACTTCTTGAAATGGCTTGAAGTTACGCCGATCCCCAACCAAGAGGCAACGACCGTAGCAGAAGCCCTGTTGAAAAATGTCATATCGCGGCATGGCGTACCCTTGAAGATTCACACCGACCAGGGCCGGAATTTCGAAACAGAAGTCTGAAAGAGCCTAATGGACTTGCTAGGCATAAAGAAAACACGAACAACGCCACTCCACCCTCAATCAGACGGCATGGTAGAACGGCATCACAGAACCATCAACGAGTATCTTGCTATGTTTGTCAATGAGAATCAAAGCAACTGGGACAAGCTGATACCTCTGTTCCTCTTAGCTTACAGAAGCTCTCAGCATGAATCTACCGGGTACGCCCCCATCCATGATGACCGGCAGAGAAATGTGGTTACCAATCGACATGACGAGACCACCACCGAACGAGGACATAGCGGACCTAGCTACGTTACGTGAGTATGTCGCCGACCTAGGAGGAAAACTGCGCACTATACACAGATGTGTCAGAGATAGGCTCCGCTTAAGCAGTGACCGGATCAAGATGCGCTTGGATCGCAGAGCAACACCCCATACATTCAAGGAAGGTGATGCAGTGTAGCTGTACCAACCAACAAGAAGAAAGGGCCTCAGTCACAAACTTCAGAAACCATGGGAAGGGCCATACTTGGTGACTAAGAAAATTAACGACCTAGCCTACAGAGTTCAGCTGTCTCCAAGAACTAAACCAAAAGTTGTTCACATAGAGAGGTTGAGTCCATATCGAGGCAACGAACCCCCAAGTTGGTGGCCGGTAAAAACTGTTCGGGACGAACAGTCTTAAGGAGGGGGCAATGTTACAAAGCACTTCAACAGATGTAGGTGCGGTGTTGCCACATCTCCAAAACTTCTCCAACATCTGGGAATTCTTGCACAATCTGGTAACACCGCCTCCCCCCCCTGCGGTGACCCCACAGGCGAAGTCTCAACTCTCTAGGAGCAAAAATAACGAAATTACCAACTTGTACCCCGTCGGAATGGACAAATGAGGTCTGCGCATTCCGAACACCCTGTATCTACATCTTGTATACGCAGAGAACCCTTACACCCTGTATACGCAGAGAGATCTTATAGTAAGAGAAACACCTCTTGTGTAACATAGGAGTGATGGCCACATATGGATCACCTGTATATACATCCCCCTGTATACACACGGGGCCGATCTATATTCACAGAACCTTCTAGCAAAAGAAGGTCCTGGAACATTCTGGAATGGAACACTCCCGAAACGAGGTGGAAGATACGACGGGTATATAGGCAAAAGCAAGCCAGCTCAGGAGTAGTTCAGTTAGAGAATGTTGAAGTGACTCGAAGAAGCAGTAACCGGTGCGAAGTGTTAGAGAGTAGCGACTGTAGTTCCAGTGTAGTGACTTTTCTCCAGATTAGTGATTGTAAAGCCAGATAAACTAAGTGTTTTGTGAGAGAGGCATTCTAGAAATTTTACTGTGTCCATATTTAGGGAGTAAATAAAGTTGTTTGGTTAAAATTTAAAAAGTCTCACTTATCCAGAACCCCGAGAAAAAGTAACAATATCAAGCTAAGGAAGGGTGTATTCCACTATTCTAAATCATTTTCACATAGTTAGTGCACGTCTTTAACTGTTTATGTGTCTGAAAATGACCCTTCTTTTCATCATATAACCGATCCGGAGTTGAAATTGACATATGAAGCCAACTTAGGGTGATAGTGTTCTTAAAAACATATTTGCTATTAAAAACATTTTTTTTTCCTGATTGGTTATTTATAACTCCTATGCTGTGGCTGATGTGGATCTTAATTCTCGCGCGCGGTTAATGTATTATATTTATATTAAAGTATCAGAATGTTCTACACGTTTCTCTAATTTCTAACCTAACCTAAATCAATTTTGTTTCTTGTTTCTGAAATATATTTTGTATTTTCAACAGAAACAGAAAATTCCTAATTCCTAAAGATGTCCAGACGGCTGACAGCGAAGCAACAGAAAGACAAGTTGTATTATTTGAATTGGCTCTTTACTTCAGATTTTAAAATGAGTAAGTAAGTAAGTCACAGCCGTAAAATTGGTTAATTAGATCCAAATATATAAGTACCTACTTTTAAATATATGTGGCAAACTATACCCCCATTATTTTCATTTGTAATCAAAATGTCTTATTTTTCAAGTCTCTCTCTCTCTCTCTCTCTCTCTCTATATATATATATATATATATATATATATATATATATATATATATATATATATATTGATATGGTTACTAAAGGGGGCCACATATACACATACATAAACACATTTTACCACAAATTATACTAAACACAAACAACAACTTACCTTTGGTGTATGCAATGTTTTTGCACTATAAGGCAGGGAGAAACTAAATTTTACAGATATATATGTGTTAAAAGGAGGCAAGGCAGGTGTAAATTTATGACAAGTTTAATTAGATAGTTTAAGGTATTATTGTTTGCTAGCTGTTATGTAATTTAAGATGTTATTGTTTGTTAGAATTAAGGATATTGTTAGCTTTAAGAATAGTAAGATGTCAAAATTTGAGTGTTAAATTGTAAAAAATGTCATTTCATAACCTATATTTAAGTCAGCTGTTTTTATTTAGGACAGACGTCAAACTGACACTAAAATTATAGTTAGGTTAATTATTCTGTCATTGACTAACAACAATGAGAAGTATGTATCCGAGGAGATGATGGGAAATAATTATTGTGTTAAAAATTTGATAGGATATTTTATTTGAAGCAGGCATAAAGCAGTTTTTTGATTAGTTACGCTGGTTACGTATGAAAAATAATAAACAAGAAGGGTAAAAAGTTTGGATAAAATCATAAGATTAAAAATTGTAAAAAAAAAATTGAATAGATGGGAAAATTTGGATTAAATTATTAGAGGGGAATTTTTGTAGTAAGAGAGAAAATCGACAGGGATCGCTGGCCTGATAATCCAACACAGGAAAGTCAGCTAAGGCAATAAAGTCTGAGTAAGTACAGTAAAGCAATAACTTACCTTTTGTTGTGTGAAACATTCATCGCTCCAAAAAAGTAACAAAACTATTATATATATATCAACCGAAAATAAAAGGGGGCCATTGGTAAATAATCATCTTCAGACTTCCATTTATAACACCAAGTGCCTGCAGCATCATCTTTTGACCTTAAAGGTCAGTAGCCGTGGCCTACCAGTGAAATAACTTGTCCATTGACTGCACGTCGAAATAAAGAATAATATAAACCATAAGAACACCAATAGGTGTCGGTACATATTGGTTTATAAGCAGCAACGATCGTGTACATATAGGGATCTTAAAATTAAGCAAGTAATACTGATTAGTTCATTTTCTGGGGGATTTTCATTGTTAAAAGTAAGATAGAAGTAAGAAAGAGCTCTAAATTTAGAGATAAAACAAAATAGATTGTGAATAGTGAGTATTAGGCATTTGTCAGTTGTGTTTGATTTAATAAATATATAAGTTCTGTGAGCGTATAAGGACCTTTGTTTTGTTTTCTTTAACATATATTTATAAGCATTTTGAGTAAAAATCAGAGGGGGAATACATTTCAAAATTTAAAATATAATCATACTTTTGGAAATAATAATAAAAATTTTGATAGGACTTGAACCCACCAGCTTAAGAAGCTCCCTGATTGGAGAGTAAGATCATCACCAAGGTGTAAGTCAAATATATATATATATTTACAACACACTTCACCAAACTTTGCAGGCAAATAAAACTTAAAAGCTAAGATACAAAAAATTACATCTATATCAATTCTATATACTAAATTAAATTTTAAACAACCATAGCATAAATTATCATTATATCAATTAGCGCCCAAAAACGTGGGACTATAATTTTCCTAGATAGATTAAATCATAACTATAACAATATATATATATATATATATATATATATATATATATATATATATATATATATATATATATATATATATATATATATATATATATATATATATACCTACTTATTCTCAAAACGTTTTTTAAAGGTTATGAAACGCTTTGTACGTTTAGTTATAAAACAGTTCTATTAAGCCAGAAGACTTCTAAAACATAAGATCAGTTGTGTTAATGGTTGGTTAATAAAACATGCCTATTCTATAAGCATACATCCTCAATAAATATACTGTATTAGAGTATTAGGACTGACAGAGATGGCATTTGGCATAAAATATGTTGCTCTAAATTGTTTTAAAAGTAAAATTGTTAAATAGCCTCTATAGAGAAATAGTGAAGATAAAATAGTTGTATGGGGGTTATATAAAGGCTTATATAGCACTCAGAAAAGTGCCTAATTTGTATCTGCATAAAAGTCCTTACTTAACTATTTATAAAGCATCTTGAATCTCTTATCTCTCATTTTTACAATTTTTTTTTACTCTTAGAGTTGTGATTTCTTTATCAAAGAATAACAAAATGACTGTTAATTTTCTTAACATGGATGTTCTTCAAAATCTTAGGTTTACCTATCCAATTTCACTTCTGCTTGTATAAAAAAAGTCAGAATGGAGCAAGTGCGTTATAGTAGCGAATTTTCATCAGTTTTGTTAAAATGAACTACTTATAAGTGAATATACGTATGTAAAAATTGAAGTTGTAGGAACAAGAACCAGTAGATATATTTGTACAGTAGGAGCATCCTGAAGAACCTACAATTTTAACAAAATTCTAGAAGTTTAATATAGCATTTTTGAGAAGGAAATTTGCAATTTTCGATAGAAAAACTTGACTCACAAAACTGACCAGTGTGATGGAAAAAAAAAACGGAAGTTTCTAGTTGGTCTAGAAGCTTCGCAAACCACGTTCTACATATAAAATAAATATTTTATGTTGTTACATCTCTAAAAGCAAAATTTTCTTTATAAAAAATCGCTAATATTGCACAATGTATTACAAAATTTAGAAATATGTGGCAAATGTAATATTCTTATGCAACATTTTTTTCAATTTCAGAGCAAGCACAAACAGAACTCGAGCAAAGTGACAAGGTTGTTCAGATCTTATTCCAAGGTGAGCCAAGCGGTTGATGGCTTGAGGGAACACCTGGTCCCTCTGTATGGTTAGTGTTAACTTTAAAAGATTTATATTATTATGTTGAATATAATTTTGAATTTGTTGTAATTTTGTAATGTTTTGTTTGCAATATACACGCACTTGCCTAGCCTAATGCTAAAGAAGAAGAGTTTGAAGTTATATCATAAATGTTTAATATAGATGTATATAATTTACTGTTTATAATAAAAGGTAGTAAAAAAGTTTACTTTTTGTATGCTCTTACAGAAGGGTCCTGTAAATATTTATGTTCTCTCGCATGTGTTGTTGAAATATATTTAAAAAAAAACAGAAGTCAAGTGTTACCAGAACCAGGTGCAGCATCAGTGGTATCAAATGAAAGCAGTGACAGTTGCGACCGTTAAAAATAATTGTTAGTAATACATATACTGATAATCATCATCATCTATAAACTTTTTAGTTTTATAATTTTTTGTGTGCATTTTCTGCGTAATCTTTTGGGTGATGAATAAAAGGCCTTTTCTTTCCAAACAAATACTTTATTCCTTGTCCCGACGCGCTTCGACCTTACCTAACAGGCCATCCTCAGGGGAATCTATAATTTATAAAAGGCTTGTCAGAAAAACTGAGTTTTCCGGTAGGCTACTTCTGCGAGGGTACAACGCAGGAATATAAGATAAAATGAAGTAACAACAGCTAAACCCAACACTAAGTCAAAAAGGTTAATGGTTAAAATGTCAAGCTACAAAGCTATAAGATCACAAGTATACAGTCACTAAGTACTACATGCAATAAAAATGAAAAACAACTACAAGTCAAATTGAAACACAAGAAAAGCTAATCTGTCTCTAGACTTTCAAAAAAATTACAATATGTCTAATACTAAAAATCATAAAAGCTTAAAAAATTCTCCAAAATTTAAGTTTAAGCTGAAGACAACAACAGGAGTGAGAGCAAACAGCACAAACATCAGCAAGCCATACAGCTGAGAAGAAACTTTCAGAGAACATTGAACTCATCAAATGAATGGAAATTGAAACAGAAGCGAGTTTTTTTACCGTTTTATGAAACATAAAAAAGCCTGGACGCAGCAAGTGCGTTATGGTAGTGAATTTTCATAGAAATGATCTGGCACAAAATATTTTATTATAACTTTTTTTTCTTGCAACATAGAAATCTAAATTTTGGTGTATAGTTTACTTTCTATATAGTAAACCTACCTACCAAATTTGGTTATCATAATTTTTGTATTTTCTAAGATAAAAATTTTTTTCAAATGGAAACTCAAAATTTTTCCGGAAAACCTCGTCCGATTTTTTCTACTAACGAACTTATCAAAGCTATTTACAAAGGGAAGGTACATGCCAAATTTTATTAAAATCGGCTCTTCCTTCTTTGAGATTAAAAATTTTTTTCGAATAAAAACTCAAAATTTTCCCGGAAAACCTCGTCCGATTTTCCTGACTAACAAACTTGTCAAAGCCATTTACAAAAGGAAGCTACATGCCAAATTTTATTCAAATCGGCTTATTACTTTTTGAGATAAGAATTTTTTTCGAATGAAAACTCAAAATTTTCCCGGAAAACCTCGTTCGATTTTCCTGACTAACGAACTTATCCAAGCCATTTACAAAAGAAAGGTACATGCCAAATTTTATCAAAATCGGCCCATTATTTTTTGAGTTATCGGTGTGATACATATATATATATATATATATATATATATATATATATATATATATATATATATATATATATATATATATATATATATATATATATATATATATATATATAAACATATAAAAATTGAAACTGACCCCGGATATGGGTTCTAGGGGTCCTAGATCGCGCTCATTTGAAGAAATTTTTTCAAAATTCAACAGTCGAGATCTCCCCATTAGTGAATTTTTTCTAAGAAAATTCACTAAAAAGACAAGTAAGTAAGTTTGCCATCTTGGCGCTTTTTCATGTTTCATAAAACGGTAAAAAAAACTCGCTTGTGTTTCAATTCCCATTCATTTGATGAGTCCGATGTTCTCTGAAAGTTTCTTCTCAGCTGCACGGCTTGCTGATGTTTGTGCTGTTTACTCTCACTCCTGTTGTCTTCAGCTTAAACTTAAATTTTGGAGAATTTTTTAAGCTTTCATGATTTTTAGTATTAGACGTATTGTAATTTTTTTTGAAAGTCTAGAGACAGATTAGCTTTTCTTGTGTTTCAATTTGACTTGTAGTTGTTTTTCATTTTTATTGCATGTACTTAGTGACTGTATACTTGTGATCTTATAGCTTTGTAGCTTGACATTTAAACCATTAACCTTTTTGACTTAGTGTTGGGTTTAGCTGTTGTTACTTCATTTTATCTTATATTCCTGCGTTGTACCCTCGCAGAAGTAGCCTACCGGAAAACTCAGTTTTTCTGACAAGCCTTTTATAAATTATAGATTCCCCTGAGGATGGCCTGTTAGGTAAGGTCGAAACGCGTCGGGACAAGGAATAAAGTATTTGTTTGGAAAGAAAAGGCCTTTTATTCATCACCCAAAAGATGTCAACCCCAAACATTTTGACGTTTAGGAAGAGTATTGGTTCAGCTAGGCTGGCTTACGTCAAGAATTCTTATAGAAGGTGGTCAAGGGCTTCAGTCTCGTTGTCTATCAGGATTTGGTTTCTTACAACATGTGTCAGAAAGGAGCTGTCTCCGAAGTTCATTCAAAATATGTACAGCAGATCAATCCCACACTCGTTCACTTCACTTGTCAAGAAATTTAGTAGATCCATACTGAAGAGGGAGATTAGAGCAGCTTACTCAAGAAAGGAGGCGATCGATTTGCGGCTGAAGATAGTGCATGATGTGCTTACAGGTAGGCTATGCATGCTTGAGTATGATGCTTTCATGAGAGATAATTTTGAATATTTATCAATTTTTCAATCCCAAAAGAAACAAATTATATTTAACAAAATATCACATTTGCAACGTCTCAAAGACAGGAATCCCCATCAATGTAATCTTAAGTTCAGTGACCATGTTTTCCACGACAGAGTCAAGAACTTGTCTTCATTCAATGATTTCGATGAACCCCAGTCTAATCTATTGAGGCAGGGTATAAAGTTCGCAATCCGACCAAGGCTATCATCACAGATTTTTAACACAGTTAAGGATACTGAAGTGTTTCTTAGAAGGTTCAGAGTTGAGAATGCAGAGTTTCTGCGAGGACTAGTCTCGAATTCAATTTCAAAACTGAAAGCCTCCTTTTCCCCATTTGACCCATTCAAGAGAGTGGTCTCGTCGTTGAAGGAAGCGATTCATAACAACAGTCTCTTTTTGCCAAAGGCAGATAAGGGCCATTGTCTGGTCATTCTGAATAAAACAGATTATCTGTCAAAGGTTTCAAATTTCCTTGGCGAAAATGGTATATCCCTGAGCAGTTACGACCCCATGCCCTCGTTTGTTTCTAAATTTAGAAAGGTTTTCGATAAATTCGCTCCGCTAATCTCGGATAGTTATAAAAAGTTATACCCGATGAATCATTTCATTCCCAGATTGTATGGCCTCCCTAAGATCCACAAGGAGGGTTGCCCTATCCGTCCAGTGGTTTCGTTCGTGGGTTGCTTGTCTTATGGACTTTCAAGGTTCTTGTCGTCCATGCTGATGTCTACCATAGAGTTTCAGTCACCATTTTCCATTAAGAACTCCTCAGAACTTGTTGATCGCTTGAGTAGAGTCCCAATAGATGAAAATAAGGTACTGGTTTCGTTCGACGTATTCAATATCTTCATTAGTGTTCCACTCAATCAGACTCTTATATTGTTAAAGGGGCTACTCAATAATTCACCCCTAGATAGGAATGTTCAAAATGCTCTTCATTCATTGGTGAAAGCATGCTTGTCACAGAATTTCTTTAAATTCGATAACAAAATCTATATACAAAAAAACGGCCTCCCCATGGGAAATCCCCTTTCACCGCTTTGTGTGGAAATCTTTATGAGTTTCTTTGAGAAGCAAATGGTCTTCAAGGATCCTTATCCATATTCCAACTTCATTACTTCTTGGACTCGTTACGTAGACGACATTCTGGTGGTTTGGTCTGGCACCATCGAGCAGCTCCGTCTGTTCCTGGATTGGTTGAACAGCTTACATGTCAACATCAATTTTACAATGGAGCTAAAAGTAGAATCGTCAATCAACTTCCTAGACCTCAAGCTAAAAAGAAGAGGTAACTCAATAGAGTTTGATATCTACAGAAAACCCACTCAGGCCGACCACACAAGATGGCGTCGATCAGATTCTTGATTGATAGATTGTTTAGAATCCCATTGTTTAGGGAAAATTTCGAAAAGGAGTTAAATCTGATCAAACAGTTAGCTACCAATAACGAATATCCACTGAAACTAATAAATAAACTAGTCGAAAAGAAAAACCGCCAATTGTTGAGGTCAATGAGTTCGAGTCTGCCCCCAGAACAGTCAGAAAGACTTTCATATTGTTCATTTACTTTTTGTGGTTCCATTACCAACACAGTTACAAGAGCACTCAAGAGAGAAAATGTCAGGTTCTCGTTCAAGTCCACTAACACTGTCAAAAGTTTGTTTATCCAAAATAAGGACAGTATTCCAGTTCTCAGCAAGTCAGGTGTATATTGTTTGAAGTGTGGTGAACCCGATTGCAACACGGTCTATGTTGGCAGGACAGGGAGAGCATTGGGTTTAAGAATTACTGAATACCTAAGAAGCAGAAACCACCCCAATAACAACACTTCGATCTTTGGTTGCCATTTGAGGGAGTCAGGTCACCCTTTCAGCAAAGAAAATGACGCAATAATTCTGCATCCTTCCAATTTTGGTATTGAACAGTGTGTCATTGAAGAGATGGAAATTTATAAACATATCAATTGCTCTAACAAAAACGTACTTAATGTTTCCAATACAGACGTCACAAGTTTTTCAGCCCTATATAGTCAACTAGCAGATCATCAACCCACACACCATCCAAGTGGACCGTGAGA
Organism: Tillus elongatus; assembly: GCA_964006375.1. Lineage (NCBI taxonomy): Eukaryota > Metazoa > Arthropoda > Insecta > Coleoptera > Cleridae > Tillus > Tillus elongatus. Next base: position 31,128,954 of record OZ023270.1, read on the forward strand.
CAACTCTGTCAGAGGATCTGCTCCTTGGCTCCCGGATCTACCATTTTTGATTTTAATGTCCGTATATTTTCGAGTCGATTTGTCATGTCTGTCAGTTGTTGGTTGTCATTTTCATTCTCGATTCAGAAGCCGACCTTACGTCTGGTCATTTTGGCCCACTCCGGACCTGTCCTTCGTTTTTGGCGTCTTTGCTTTCCGTGGTCGGTACGTCACTTCTGTCAACTGTCACTTGCCATTTCCCCTTTTCAGTTTAAGAACCGACCTTGCGCTGAGATGTTCTGCCAGCTTGTGTTCTCCATCACGTGTTGTGCACGTTAAATCTCACCCTTTAAATTTAATACAAAAATTCTTTCTTGATTTCAACAGAGTTGTTATTTTCCAAGTTGTTAGCACTTCTGATACCAATGAATCAATCCTATAACAACAGATGAAGCATGTTCCTTGGGCATTCAACTGTATAGTTTTTAGTCGTGTTTGACAAGTAAGTAAGTTTGCCATCTTGGCGCTTTTTCATGTTTCATAAAACGGTAAAAAAACTCGCTTCTGTTTCAATTCCCATTCATTTGATGAGTTCGATGTTCTCTGAAAGTTTGTTCTCAGCTGCACGGCTTGCTGATGTTTGTGCTGTTTTCTCTCACTCCTGTTGTTGTCTTCAGATTAAACTTAAATTTTGGAGAATTTTTTAAGCTTTTATGATTTTTAGTATTAGACGTATTGTAATTTTTTTGAAAGTCTAGAGACAGATTAGCTTTTCTTGTGTTTCAATTTGACTTGTAGTTGTTTTTCATTTCTATTACATGTAGTACTTAGTGACTGTATACTTGTGATCTTATAGCTTTGTAGCTTGACATTTTAACCATTAACCTTTTTGACTTAGTGTTGGGGTTAGCTGTTGTTACCTCATTTTATCTTATATTCCTGCGTTGTACCCTTGCAGAAGTAGCCGACCGGAAAACTCAGTTTTTCTGACAAGCCTTTTATAAATTATAGATTCCCCTGAGGACGGCCTGTTAGGTAAGGTCGAAACGCGTCAGGACGAGGAATAAAGTATTTGTTTGGAAAGAAAAGGCATTTTATTCATCACCCAAAAGATGTCAACCCCAAACATTTTGATGTTTAGGAACAGTATTTTTTGCGTAAGTTACAAACACATTTGGTTGTACACTATGTTACGTGTGGTGTCTGTGTTGGCATGTTTTGAATTCAAAGACTACCATTACCTACAGTATAACCGTAAAAGTATTGAGCTAAGGACTGATGTATAATTTTGTTTAATCGTTAACCATTTTCTAAATTTTATTTCGCAATAGACTTATTGTACATTGAGTCTTAGAAGGCGGATAAAGGTACTATGCCTTGTTTCAAGTTTTTATTAAACTGTTTTAGTATTAGTGCCTAATCAAAAGGTCTTTTTGTAAGAGTCATCTTACAGTTTATATTATATATATATATATATATATATATATATATATATATATATATATATATATATATATATATATATATATATATATATATACTCAGTTTCTAAATTATGATAACTTATATTGTATGTAAAATGTTTGCCAGATATTTTTTGGTACTAATCATATTGGAGAAACGATCAAAGAAGTAATAGGAGGCCTTTAGTGGAGTGATTCCTCATCTAATGAACTACTTGTATAGCCTACTGATCTACAGTGGAATGAGGGATCGTTTGAAAAATGTTGTTGTCTTTACACAAGATTAAAAGCTAAATAATAATATTCAAAACATGCCAGACAAAAGTCCTAGGTAGGTGATAATCTAATGATGCGTGAATATTTGTGCGTATTTCGAAGCATTACTTGGCTGTTTGAATTTCACACAGCATTGCCACGTCCAATTCCAGAACCAATAATTATATTAAATCAGTTAAGATAATTAAATAAAATAAATAGTTCAGTTAGTATATAGAATTAGCATCATTGAATAATAAAATGAGTGAATCCAATAAATAGTGAAATACTACTATAGTTTGAAACATAGCCCTTAATAATTAATATATAGGATGGCGCATTGAAAACGCAACATACCGATTTGCGTCCAGAGAAAAAAAAATGTTTAAGAAACGCTGAAACACGTCAATTCTAATATTGAGGGGGACATGTTTTGACATAAAACTCAACTTTGTCACATCAACCCTTTAAGAGTGGTGATAACAACCCTTATATCTTAAATAGGGAACATGGGTCGAGTGTTACATCATTTGAAAGCTCTTTCTTTTCTGAATTCAGCACACTAATTTTTCTGGAAGTTATATCAAATTATTCACAGTTGAAGATGAATAAACGCATTTCACTCATTCCGATAAGAAATGTGCTGATAGTGAATCTTTTGTTGGTTAATAAACAAAAAATTGACTATCAGAACATTTCTTATCGGAATGAGAGAAATGCGTTTTATTATTTCAGTTTATCGGTCGGTTTGATACTTGATAGTACTACCGAAAATTAATTTCACAATGGTGTATTCTGTAGAAGAATGAGTTGAAATAATTACTCTTTTTCTCAAAAACGATGACTGTGCCAACCGTACCGCAAATTTGTTTAATGAACGACATCCAAACAGACATGTTAACAGAAAATACATTTTGGAGCTAGTTGCAAAGTTTCGACAAAGTGGTTCAGTAGCCAACAAAAAACGGGATCCTGAACGTGAATTTCCGGTTAGAAATGAGACTACTGAGATTGAAGTTTTAGGACAAATTGCTCCAGACCCAACTTTGAGCACGAGGAAATTTCCCACTGTTTCAAACATCAAAAGAGGAACTATTCAGCGAATATTGAAGCATCATAAATTTCACCCGTGTAAAATTCATCTTGTACAACAACTGAATGAAGATGATTTTGATCGGCGGATGGAGTTTTGTGAAGTTATGACTGCACGAATAGCTGATAACGGGAACTTTCTGTTCAATATCTGTTTTTCAGACGAGTGTACGTTTTTATTAAACTCTACAGTCAATCGTTATAATTGTCGTTATGGTACAGATAATAATCCAATAAATTTTCACGAAGTCCACACTCAAACTCCACAGAAATTGAATGTCTGGACTGGCATTTTTGGAGACCGTTTAAGCGGACCAATTTTTCTTGATGGCAATTTGAGTGGAGAAACGTATTTGGAGTTACTAGAAGATATCGTTTACCCTCTACTAATTGACATTGTTGAAAATGATGATCGCTATCAAGAAAATCAATTAGTGTTTCAACAAGATGGAGCTCCTCCGCATTTTTCACAACGTGTTAGGGAGTTTTTGAACAGAGTTTCCAGGACAATGGATTGAGCCTAGAGGTGCTATTCAGTGGCCCCCTAGATCACCGGATTTAACTCCTTTACACTTTCTATGGGGCCATTTAAAGAGTGGAATTTTCGCAACAGAACCGGAGTCTCTGGAAGAATTACGATGACACATTGTTGAAGAATGCCGTCTAATAACTCCACAAATGCTCCAGAATATCAGAGCTCGATTTGAACAAAATTTGTACTTTTGTATGGAAGCTGGTGGTCAACAATTTGAACACTTACTTAACTGAATAAACATTTTTGAACGTTTGGTTGTGTTTTTTAGTTTATTTTAACGAAAAATTGACTAATTAGTGCATTTCACAATGAATGAAATACGTTCTTGCAACTCCAACTGTCAATAATTTTTAAACGAGTTGATAAAACCTCCAAAAAATTTGTGTGCTGAATTCGGAAAAGAAAGAGCTATCAAATGATGTAACACTCGACCCATGTTCCGTATTTGAAATATAAGGGTTGTTATCACCACCCTTAAGGGGTTGATGTGACAAAGTTGAGTTTTATGTCAAAACATGTCTTCTTCAATATTAAAATTGACGTGTTTCAGCGTTTCTTAAAAAAAAATTCTCTGGGCGCAAATAGGTCTGTTTCGTTTTCAATGCGCCACCCTGTATAATATAATCTGGTCTATAGTTACATATGTGTGTTACCTAAAATCCATGCACTCTTCGCCTCCCCTTTCTTACACTTAACCTTTAACCGCTAACGTGCGGTCTGTGAGACTCCCACACTTATGGTTTGTGGTGTAACTTTTATGCGCAGTGCATCTCAGTGGTGGGGAGCTAGCTACCTTCCAGTCATTGGATGGTCTATACTATTTGTCAGTCGGGTTGTGTCACACAGTTGTCGACCGTTCCGTAGTTAGTGCGAACTTGAATCGTCAGCGGTGCCCAGGACCGCACGTTAGTGATCGTGTCCCTAAATTACGTATATTTGGTATTAGTGATTTGACTTACAAGATAAAAGAACGGATAGTATGGCACACAGGATGCGTCCTCATGAGCCTGGGTTTTCGGAAGGGGCTCAACGGCTTTTTGATGCAGATGACGAGGACCTTCAGTTTCAAGAAGACATAGAAGACACTGTTGACAGAGCAAAGATAATAGAAGAAAGTTCATATTCAGATTATTCTGACGATGATATTTGCGTTGAAGAGACTCCTAATTATAATTCAGGAGAAAAGTCAGATGACGATTCCAACTATTACTTCGGGAAAATATGTATAAGTGGTGAGTTGGTGAGTAATAAACGAACATGCAATATTTGATTTCAGATTTATTTTACAGGCGTAGAGAACAACCCCCTGTGAATGTTAGGACCCGACAGCCTAAGATTGTGTTGACTTTACCAGACTTGCGTGCTAATTCAAAGCAATTTGGTAATAATTCGAAAATTGAATATGTTTGAAACTTCTCTTTTCGCCAAATATAACGGCCGAAATTATTCAATGGATGTACGTCAAAATTACGGAAGTTCGGAAAAAATACGAGAATCCAAGTAGCCCAATATTATCCACCGTTGATGAAATTGAAATGATGGCATTCTTTGTAATTCTGATTTACACTTCAGTTTTCAAGTCGGGAAATGAGAACATCGATTGCTTGTTTTCAACAGATGGCACTGGACGAGACTTTTTCCGTTGTACAATGCCAAAGCGACGTTTTGAATGTTTGCTTACTGTGCTTCAATTTTACGATTCGACGAGCGGATACAACGGCAAACTGCAGGAGATCCTGTACCGCAAATTTCTAGCATATTCAACGAATTTAATAAAATTTCACATAATGCTTTCTCTGTTGAGACAAACGTTACCATAGATGAAATGCTTGTAGCTTTCAGAGGGCGATGTAAATTCAAGTCGGGAAATGAGAACATCGATTGCTTGTTTTCAACAGATGGCACTGGACGAGACTTTTTCCGTTGTACAATGCCAAAGCGATGTTTTGAATGTTTGCTTACTGTGCTTCAATTTTACGATTCGACGAAGCGGATACAACGGCATACTGCAGGAGATCCTGTACCACAAATTTCTAGCATATTCAACGAATTTAATAAAATTTCACATAATGCTTTCTCTGTTGAGACAAACGTTACCATAGATGAAATGCTTGTAGCTTTCTGAGGGCGATGTAAATTCAAAATTTATATGCCAAAAAAGCATGCTCGGTACGGCATTAAAATCATGTGTCTGACGGATGCAAGAAGCAAGTATCTCCTCAATACAATACTTCACTAGCAAGGGTTCAGATTCTATTTTCTTAGCACCACCTGAAAAGATGCTAAAAATCTCCACTAAAGTTGTCATAAGGTTATCGAAACCCATCCAGAAGACCAACAGGAATATTACAGCTGACAATTGGTTCAGTTCTTTGCAAGTTGTACAAGAGTTGAAATCAGGAGGCCTCACCCATGTGGGAACTTTAAGTAAAAATCAGGCAGATATTCCTACGAGCTTTTAAGCACACAAGAAGCGTGAAATTGACAGCAGCTTGTATGGGTTTAGCAACGACATTACGTTACTATAATATGTTCCTAAGCAAGGAAAATCTGTTCTGTTGCTCTCATCTATGCATCACACAAAGTCAAATGACCACATATCTGGAAAATCTGAGATCATTGTGTTCTACAATTCGTCCAAAGGTGGAGTAGATACTCTAGACAAAAAGGCAGCAAATTATAGCCCCAGTAGCAGAACACGTAGTTGGCCAATGACAATATTTTTCATGCTGCTTGATGTAAGTACCACCAATGCATTTGTTCTGTATACCAGTTACAGGGATGTTCCACATATTGAGAGAAAAGACTTTTTATAACATTTGGCTAGATGGTTAGTCGTTCCTCAGTGGGAAAGAAGGTATGAAAATACAAAGATCCCAAAAGAACTTAATATCTCAAGACTTTGAAAGTTTCTTATAAGCTTTTGTGACTATTGGCAGCCTAGCCGAAGAGATGTAATGTAATGTACATCTATCACATAATATCTCAAGGTTGATTGGAAAATATTGCCATGAACTCCGAATTTGTTGGAGCTATTTGAAATAGTTAATGTAGACGGTTAAATAGTGTAGAATTAGGCGCCAATAAATTCGGTTCATTTCATTACCACTCCAAAATATGAAAATTCGCTACGGACTGTAAAATATCCACTGTGTCTCTCGCTAAAAGTAGGGTCGGCTGGTAACGCGCGATCGTGTTTACCTAGGTAGGCGCATGACAAGAGACGCCGCAAGCAGTGGGAACGGAGAGCGGGATGCATTCAGTTCGTGGTTAGGATAGGTTCTCAAATAGCAGCAGGTTAGGTCTAGAGCGTGACTATTTTACGAGGGTCCAGAGATACAGTGTTTAGATATCCTCCTTAGCGTTTTGTGACAAGGTTAGTTTATATTCCGCTAGTTATTTCAAGAGCGTTACGCTGGGTTTATGTGTTAGAGAAAAGCCTCGAAATATCGGTGCTGCGATAAAGGATATACAGAGTGTTCGGGCTGGTTGAGTGATTAGTTTATTCACGTTTTGTCCATTTAAGGGAAACTAGAACATCGTCAGTGATCTTTGCCGTATTGTAGAGCCTTTAGGGCGTCTAACAAATTACTGTTTCGGGTGGCCTATGTTCCCCGAGGGACGGGATGTCCTTGGGTAGATTATGGAACTATCCGGAATGGTATGCAACCGTTAGACGAGGTGGTTAATTGGATAGAGCTGGTTACGTTTCTCGCCCATGTAAGGGAAACGGGAGCACAAATAGTGCTGTTTAAAGGGGTTATATTCATTAGTTAGGGTGTCCGGCAACCGGCGTCAGGGTGGCCCATGTTCTCTCGAGGGACGGATGTCCTTGGGTTGAATATGGAGCTGCTCTAAATGGTACGTAACAGCCGGACACGGAGGTTTTATCAGTCAGCAAGTGATAATCATATAACTGGAAAGCGGTTTATATACCTAGATAACGGGGTATGATCACAGGGAAAGTGGAAAATTTATGCTAGGGCATAATCGCCCAATTGACGCATGTATGGCTTGCTTTCCGCTTGTCGTTTGCTTTATCATGCTTTTCTAATGCTGGGATAATGTTGGTCTAACACTTCAAAAATTGTAAAAAGCCACAACTTTTATTTTAGTCGAATATTAGCGTATTTTTAAAATATTAACATATTTGTATAGTTTGTAATATGAAAGAATGTCTTATCAGAAGGTTATCATCTGGCACGAAATATGGTGTCCATGAGCTGTAGCGAATTTTTGGTTTTCACAATTCGTAAACTTTTATTATTGTAAATTTCTCCTGTAAATATTTGCATTATTATTATAAGCTTTTATGAAACAAATTGCGTTTTACTGCACCGCTTTTATATAATTGCACCAATGCATGCTTATTTAAGCTAGAATCCTGTGACGGATTGTACTAGCTGAGGTATATCTGAACTGATACTTACCTGTTTATAATATTTCTGCTTCATCTTTGTAAGATAGGAAAACAGTAATTATCCGGGAGTAAGTAGCTAAAGTCTACTTAACTTCCGGGAACTCTGCGGGATATAATAACTTCTGACCCCTGGCTATAGTTTTTCTCCACGCAGCTACATTAGGACAAGGTTGTTATGAAACAGTAAATTTGTGGTGTTCTACGAGGGCCTTAGCAGAATTCCTCACGGGGATCTGACCTCGTCCTATTTATAGGGAATAAAGATGGCGTCCGAGGATATATAAATTAGAATATTTATGTCACGCCCGAAGGACGGAGTGTCACACATTGTGTTTCGGGCAAGGTGTGAAGATTTTTTTCATGTTAATTGACTACTCATTAGATGTACTGAGAAATTGTCTATTTTTTCTGTTTTGAGTTTATTATATGAATTTTCATTTTTAGTAAGCTTTATTCAATATATTATTATAATATAATGTTGTGTGATTCAGATTTTCATGTCGACATACATAGAAATATTGCGGGCTGAAAGACCGCACGTTAGTGGTTATGTTCGATGTTGGGACGTTAGCGGTTGAAGGTTAACCTTTAGGTCACACAAACATCTACATCAAGACGTCGCATTCAAGACCCAATAATTGTAAGTGTTTTGTATTCCTAACTTTATTATGTGTAACTACCAGTAGAGTAGCCATTCTCGTTTAAAAGGCTGGTTCTTCGTGGTTATTTTGGTTTTATCACCGCAGTTATTTCAAATTTAAGCTTAACTTGATTCGGACAGAACAATAGTCGTCAGTCATAACATTTCTATGAACTAATATGAAATAATATCCAACTCCCCGTCATTAAATTGAATACGTTCGACGGTAGTAACGCCACGTGGTCTCCTTTTTACGAGTTACTCACCACGCTGATTGATGACAATTCCAAATTAAATAAATTGGAAGAATCCCCGTATTTAAAGCTTTTACTCACGGGAGGAGCTCTTGATCTTGTGAAACATTTATCGCTTACCGCCGACAGTTACAAAATCGCATTGGACACGCTGGAAAAGCGATACGAGAACGATTATTGATTTCCACCCATTGGGCGAATATTTCTAACGCAGTGAAGGCAGTACCAGAGTCAGCAAAATCGTTATGCACTATTAGTTATATATTGTGGATATTTTGTATAACAATATATTACAAAAATGTGAAATATGTTAATTTTGACATATATTTCATGAAAAATAAAAAAAATTATCTATAATAGCTAGTCTAACGTACTTTTAAGCAAGTATTCATTAAGCAAATAAAAAATGTAGGACAATTTTTTAAATTATTGGCAATTTTTTAAAATAGAATACCCAATGCGTATTTTCTTTTTCCTGGTAAGTCAAAAATATACCGCATATAATGAACTTACCTGTATCCATTTCAAATACATATGCCTTCATATTTTAATCGTAGTATACAGCATGGATCAAAAAAACTTAAAAAAAAAACTTAATATATCAGTTTTTACAGATTTGATTTTAAGTAACACATTTATATCACATTAAAGCTCAGAGAAAATCACTAAAACACAAAAGTAAATCCCTTTGATTGTATCTGCGAAACCAAGAATACAAAAAAATCATCAAAAGTCTGTGACCAATGGACTTAAGCTTCCGAGGTCATCCCGAACACGCACACACACAGGTGGTAGTGGACTTTTCCTTTGCGTGATATTAAAAAAAAATTCACGCCCGAGGAGGTACCACCCCTTACATCAAGCGGCCAGTGAAGTCCCAACGGACGTTTCCGGTTCTGGTGTATGAGTTGGTTTCCCTTATAAATAAAAATGATGATGGCTCTTCCTTGTACAAAAGATTCCGGAGACTCCAGATTCCTCCCGCATTAACTTCAATACACCCAGGAAAAGGAAATATAGAGAAACTATGAAGACAACGAGTAAAGAGAATACACACTTAAAAAAATAATTTTACAGTTTGACACAAAGCAAGACAATATAATTGAAGATACAACATCGGAGCAGTACTATGCATTGACTTACAAATTCTGTAGTTCAACAGAAGTTGCAAATTTTATTAACTTACAAGCCAGTGCAACAATAAGCCACAGGGTAGGCGGTATTCAAATGAATTCAAAAATGAATGTTTAGCTATGTACTTCACAGGACCAAAATTGTACATACAATGTTTGATGAAAAAGGTCTTCCTTCCGGGACCACGAACCCTTTTGAAGCTTGTCCAAGGAATTCGTGTAGAACCTAGATTAGATAATCCAGAATTATGTAAAATGCTAAAATGAAGGTGAATTCTTTTCTGGATCAGGACAAAATTTGCATCTTATGCATAGATGAGATGAGCATAAAGGCAAATGTATTTTATAATCGTGGAAATGATAGGGCTGTAGGACTGGCGGAGAATGAACGAGAGGTAAAAGTATTCAAGCCTGCTCTGCGTGCATGTGTACTTATGCTTAGAGGCTTATTTTCTAAATGAAAACAACCCCTTGCATATTATTTCTCTCATTCTGGCTGTCCAGCGCAGTCATTTCTGCAAATCTTAATAGATATAATACAAAAGTTGACCTCTCTTGGTTTGAAAGTGCGTGCTTCAACGACAGATATGGGGTCTAATAATTTGCAGCTAGCTAGTTTACTAAATGTCACGCCAGAACATCCAAATTTTGCGATTGAAAATCAGAATATGGTTTATATTTTTGATATGCCTCATATATTAAAGTGTATTAGACATATGCTCTTAAAATATGATTTCTATATTGACAATGAGATGATCCCCTGGCAATTCATAAAATTGTTTTATGAACACGTCAAAAATTATTCAGTCATAGCAGTTCCAAAATTATGTGATTCCCATATAGCCCTTCAAATTAAAAAAAAAAGTTCAATATGCAACTCAGGTATTTAGTGCTACTGTGAGTGCAGGGATCAACTTATATGTAAGATTTGGTTATCTTCCTTCTGCAGCCGCAAAAACTTTGGAATTTGTTGACAAAATGCACAAACTGTTAGATCTTCTAAATTCATCAAACACATCTGTCTCCAAACAATTCAACCGGGCTTTTAAAGGATTAGATTACCAAATTACTTTTTTTGCAGGGACGCTTACAATTTTAAGTCTCGAAGTAAGCGATAAAACCCTCATAGCTGTTACAAATATAATCAAATATGTTGAAGCTCTTAAAGTCACGATTAATAGTATTGTAATGAACCGCATTACGCCGGTCTGACAGGCGCAATAAGATTTAGTCTAAGCGCATGTCAGGGAAGCGGGCAGAAAACACGGAACAAGAAAGGAAAGTGTTTTTCAATCATCGTCCGCGACAACAGTTAGCCGTCGTCCGCACCTTGCTTGGTAATTTGTTAAAGCGTTAGGTGTAATACCTGCGGGAAGATTGTTCCGTTGCGCTACAGAGTAGCGAAAAGGCCGTGTGTTGGTCTGTTATTAACAAAGAATAATAGTCTAGGAGGACTGTGTTCTGTAAAAGTATAAGTTTGCAAGGTTAGTTATCACTTCGGGCAACGTGCAGAAGTATAATTTGTAAACGGTTAAACTGGTTGTGTTTTATTAATGCTGTTCTATGTGAAATATTAACAGCGGGGTTAGGATTTCACGTGTATATAGAGTGTACTGAATTTAGTAGTGACCAAACTAGTCACGATTACCCATCTAAGGGAGATCTAAGGAATGTAAATAATTATACCGTACTGTAGTGGAATTAGGGTGTTTTAGCGAATCAAAGCGTAATATACAGGGTGAAACACGCTCGCTTGGAGGGACGTACGTACTCTGGGAAATTGTGGATTTATTCTGAAGGGTATGCGCTCGCTAAACCAGGCGGTTAACTAGCTAAAGTGTCCAGCCTAGGTAAGGGCCAAGCTGGTCACGTTTCGTACCCATATAAGGAAAACGGGAGCACGGACAGTGCTGATTTAGGGTAGTATTTAGTGTGCCCGGCATCTTGTGCTGTATTGGGGCGACTATGTTTGCTTTGAGGGACGGTAAAGTCCTCGGAGGAAGCAGAGATCAATTCAGAATGGTACGCAATCGCCGGAGGGCATTGTAGGCTAGTTAGGGTGCTCCATAAAAATTAGGTAACGAATTACCTAGTGTTATTCATTAGCGAGTTAGGGTCGTGTCAGCGTGGTAACCGTTTGCTTGCTCCCGTCGCGGATCCATACTCCATTTGAGGTTTGGGGTGCCCTGCTTTACGCTTGCCGTTGCTTTGTTATGCTTTATTTGCTGTGCTAATGTTAGCCGCCCGCTTAATTGGCATTAATTATTATGCGTATTATTTTAGGCGAATATCACTGTATTTTTAAATATCACCCATTTGTTGTATCAATTCTATTATAAAGAATGTCTTGCCAGAGATAACATTATCTGAACTGAGATATGTGTCTCGGTACTCGCATGAATTGTAGCGAATTTTTGGTTTTAATTATTTGATGAATTTTTATTGTTGTCGATTTCATTTTGTAAATATTCTGAATGGTATTAGAGAGTTTTTATGTAATTAGTTGCGTTTCACTACACTGCCTGTAGGTATTTGTACTAGTGTGGGTGTGTTAGAGGTAGAATCCTGTGACGGATTGTGACTAGCGGAGGTATATCGTAGTCGATAGTTGGCTGCTTAGAATATTTCTGCTTCCAACTTTATAAGTTAGGGAAAACAGCCATTATTCAGGAGTGAGTAATTAAAACCCACTTACCTCTCGAGAACTCTACGGGACATAATAACTTACGACCCCTGGCTATAGTTTTCGTCTCCACTCGAGTTACCCTAGGACAAGGCTGTTATGAAACAGTAACTTTGTGGTGTTCTAGGAGGACCTTAGCAGAAGTCCTCACGGGGATCTGACCTCGTCCTATTCAATAGGGAATAAAGATGGCGCCCGAGGATAGTTTAACGAAAAATATTAAGGTCACGCCCGAAGGACGGATTGGCAACTTATCCGTCGGGCCGTCTGCTGAGCCGGGGTACATCACAGTATTTTAGCTCTATGAGGTAGTCTTAAGGAAGAGAATTTTGAGTATGTGTTTACTAGAAGATTGAATCAGGATTAATTAGAAATTTTCTTTCGCACTATTAGACAACAACACAGTAATTGTATCAATGCAACTCCCATTCAGTTCCAAAGGCCCTTTAAGAAACTATTATGTTTAAAATTGTTTCACGTGGGAACTGAAAACTGTGAGGCAAATCATGACTCAATACTGTTAAGATTAAGTGATATTCCTCCAGAAGTGCATAGTGTTATGGAACATAAAGATCCATCTCCGCAGATTGATTTAAATTACCAAACAAACGAACTTTTGCAGAAAAACGTTATGCGCTATGTTTGTGGATGCCTACCCAAAAAGTCTTGAGGTCCATAGCTGTGATACTTGTATCAAATATTCAAAAGCACGTGAAGAGGTAGATGACTCGTCTCTCTTTTGCTTCTTCAAAGCATATGAGAATGCTCAAAGAGACACGTTTGGTAATTTAAACAACCCCCATGATGATTTTGTTAATTATATAACAAACATTGAAACAGTATTCCAACACAATTTTGAAACATTTATCCTTGGGCCAAAGATTTGCCACAATTTCTTAGAAGTTTGCAAAATACTGCCTTAATCAATCCTGTCTTGCTTTTCCTGCTCATTATGTAATTAAATTATACATAAGTCAGAATATATTACAGTTTAAAAAATGTCAATAAAAACTTTAAAAATATCAATAGAGGTAATTTTATATAAAATTAATATGGCGTCATTTATAGTGCAGTAATAATGTCAATAATTTTAGATTTAAAACTGAAAATCACTTTCATTGTATTTATGTATCTAGGTTACATAATAATTAGTTTAATTCTATTTATTTATATGTTCATTTAATAATCTATTAATTTATAAATGTACGTTTTAGTTATGTATGTTAAGATTATATAATTTTAAATGTGTTGTTTGACATAAAAACATGGTATTTAGTGCTACAGTGACTGCATTATATATTTATGTATAAGTAAGTTTTATGTTAGTGACTTTAATTTCATGTATCAGTCATTTCAAATTTAAGCTTGCCTTGATTCGGACAAAGCAATAGTCAGTCATAACATTTCTATGAACACATTTTTTTGCCATTTTATTAACATTTTTGGTCTTCGAGGCCGATTAATTGACCCGCTCTGTGAAAAGACGTTCTCTTGCGCTCTAAAGTTCATTTTCACCTCTGAGTCAAGCACAACTTCAAGTTCTAGTGCATTTTTTCCTGCACACGTGTACTCTTTCATTTAATACGTCTATTGTCATCTGCCATTATTATTGAGTCACTACGCACCGTCAACCACGCATAAAATACGTTTTCATTATATTTATATCATTGCAATCGCTTTGCCACCACGTAAGCAGTAGGAGGGGTTATTTATTATTCCATTGATTTTTACCGTTATTTATTTATCCATTCCAATTAAAAATGAAAGTAGCCGAATCCATAACCCTCGCAAAAAGATCAAATACCAAATTAAAAACAGTCAGCGAATTTGCAGGATCAGTTACGTACGACAATGCAAATCTATTCCTGGTAAAATACGAGAGGGCAGAGTCAATTTATGGGGACCTCGAGTATCTCTCAAAAGAATTGAACCTAAGCTCACTTGATGACGCTAATCTCGAAACATATGATCAAATAAAGGACGAAATAGATGAGTTCTTTGATTATATTCAATCAGTTTATTTTATATCACTAAACAGCGTGAAGCACAAATCAAAACTGATGATAAACCAAGTGTAATCCGCGAAAATAATATCCAACTCCCTGTCATTCAATTGAATACGTTCGACGGTCTTAACGCCACGTGGTCTCCTTTTTACGAGTTATTCACCACGATGATTGATGACAATTCCAAATTAAATAAATTGGAAGAATTCCCGTATTTAAAGCTATTACTCACAGGAGGAGCTCTTGATCTTGTGAAACATTTATCGCTTAGCGCCGACAATTGAAGGTGTGAAAATGAAAAGTGCCTATGAACCATTTTGGGTGAAATTGAGTTATAAGCGGATTTATCCTCAGTGGCAGCCACTACTTCGTTTAGAATGAGAACTGCACATAATAGCTCATTCTATCGTCTACTAGATGGCGTTAAACTACGAGCTCATTATATCTCAATATTCGTTTAGTGTGACAAGAACCTATGAACCGGATATGTGCTGTTTTCATAGTAAATACTCTCCTAACCTTAAATTAGTTTCAGTTCTGTTTGAGTGTTGTTGTTTCCAATTTGAACAATAAATAAAATGAGTAGCCAAGAGTCCAACTCTTCTGAAATAGATGATACAGATGCTGATCCAAACTATACTGATACGGACACCGAAAAATCTAGTAGAAAAAGGCAAAAGCATACACATTTATGGAAACAAAATATACGAAAACGTAATAGAAATGCAGGTAAAGCCTACATATCTAAATCTGGAAATTTTGTACCTAAAAGAACATCTGGTTCGTGTTCCTGTAAACATAAATGTACTGAAAAATTTTGTGCTAGCACGAAGCAAAAAATTTTGCGAGAATTTAATGAATTGCAGGAAAAAAATGTACAAGACGCCTATTTAAATGGCCTTATAACCTTGCATCAAGTGCAAAGGTAAGTGACAAATATGTGTTTATTATTTATGCTATTTTAATAAAGGTATCTTTTATTTACAGACGCCGACCAGATCTTAAAAGAAAAAGACATTTAGCCAAAGGTGAAGTTATTCAGGACGAGGATATGGTGATTGATGAATCTAAAAGAAATAGAATATTTCATTACAAGGTACAGAACGGAATTCTGTTTATTTTAATTTACAACAGTTAAATAATTTACTAGTATATCATGTCAGTACGCATTACAGTTGTGATTATTTGTTACAGATTCAAGTAAACGGAAAAGAGTATAATATTTGCAAAGTTGCACTATGTGCACTACATGGTATAAAGAATGGAAGACTCCGAAGACTAGCTGAGAGTAAATCCCAGTGTGATGTACCGCCAACAGATAAAAGAGGAAAGTCTATTGGCTCTAGAGCCAGAAAAAAGCCAACTGTAGTTGTGGAGCAAATTAAAGCTCACATCTCAAGTTTTCCCATTCGAATATCTCATTATTCAAGAAATGAATCACGTCGTAAATACTTATCCCCAGATCTATCAGTAAAAAAAATGCACTTATTATATCTTGAAAAGTATGAACCAGACGCATATAGGGCATTACTGGCTGATGAAAAAATAAGTCCCAATGTAAAGTATGAGTTCTATTTACATATTTTTAATTCCTGCTTCAATCTTACCTTTGGTAAGCCACGTAGCGATACTTGCGGGAAATGTGAGACAGCTAAGATAAAAATTGATTCCGAAGATAACCCTGAATTAAAAAAAAAGTTACAAAATGATCTTGCCTTACACCACGCAAAAGCTGAAAAATTTTACAGTGATTTAAAAGCTATGACTGAAATCGCAGCAACAGATGAAACCGTGGAACTAATATGCTTCGATTACCAGCAAAATCTGCCTGTTCCTGTCTTACCAGTAGGTGACATATTTTATAAGAGACAGATTTGGGTTTTTAATCAATGTTTTTTTTCTGGAAAAACAGGGAAGTCTAAAATGTTTATGTATGACGAGACTATGGGAAAAAAAGGTGCAAATGAAACCATTTCATTTCTAAAATACTACCTGGACCACTATGTTGACACAAAAGTAAACACACTTTATCTTTTTACTGATAACTGCATAGGGCAGAATAAAAATTCAGCTTTGGCACAGTTTTTGTCTCTTTTAACAAGTACCAAGCGTTTTTCTTCTATTTACCATCGTTTTCCGGAAAGGGGTCACTCTTTTTTGCCCTGTGATCGCAATTTTGCACAGATAGAAAAGCAAAAAAGACACATTACTTATCTTTATCTACCGGAAGAGTGGTATACGTTAACGCAACGAGTTTCAAAGAATTTTGAAATAATACGGGTTACCCAAGACATGATCAAAGACTACCGTACATACCTTAAGCAGTTTTTCAAGAAAACGTTAAGAAATACCTATGGTTTATTCACGATCACAAAATATAAGAGTTTTAAGTATATTGGTACTAATATATTGGTTAGCAGGACTCACACTTTAGAAAGTGTAACAGAGTCATTCCAGTGGCTGAAAAGTAATATGTCCATTGAGGTTTTATGGAATCCAGTTGCCCTCTATGACAAGGCACTTCCCTTAAACCCATTGAAATTGAAAAATATTCAAGAACTTGAAAGTTACGTTCCCTCTTCTTCGATTGCTTGGTACCATAATTTGTCGCCTAACACAGCAGCCGCGGATGACGAGAGCCTAAGTGAGGATTCCAACGCTCCAGATTCAGACTAACAATAAGATTTATGAGGGTATTATCATAGTATAGTGTAATAATAATGTTTGTTTGTTATACATAATATTTGTAATATTAATGTTTGATAATAAAGCTTCTATATCCCCTGACTCAAAAAAATTAGTATGAAAACAGCACATGACCAAAACATATAATATATATAAAAAAACACCTATAACAATAAAAATATTATTTTGTTTAGTAATTTTACACATACATAAATAGAAATAGCCCACAATAATTTCTACTCAATAACATCTAGCTACGCAAGGAAAAATAGTTTTTTGTTTCTCCTGTAAAATTTGGTTTTTGGTTCATAGGTACTTATCATTCTGACGCCTTCAATTACAAAAAAACGCATTGGACACGCTGAAAAAGCGATACGATAACGATTATTGATTTTCACCGATTGGGCGAATGTTTCTAACGCAGTGAAGGCAGTACCAGAGTCAGCAAAATCGCTACGCACTATTAGTTATATATTGTGGATATTTTGTATAACAATATATTACAAAAATGTGAAATATGTTAATTTTGACATATATTTCATGAAAAATAAAAAAATAATCTATAATAGCTAGTCTAACGCACTTTTAAGCAAGTATTCATTAAGCAAATAAAAAATGTAGGACAATTTTTTAAATTATTGGCAATTTTTTTAAATAGAATACCCAATGCCATTGCGTATTTGCTTTTTCCTGGTAAGTCAAAAATATACCGCATATAATGAACTTACCTGTATCCATTTCAAATACATATGCCTTCATATTTTAATCGTAGTATACAGCATGGATCCAAAAAACTTAAAAAAAAAACCTTTTGAGACAGATTTGATTTTAAGTAGCACATTTATATCACATTAAAGCTCAGAGAAAATCACTAAAACACAAAAGTAAATCCCTTTGATTGTATCCGCGAAACCAAGAATACAAAAAAAATCATTAAAAGTCTGTGACCAATGGACTTAAGCTTCCGAGGTCATCCCGAACACGCACACACACAGGTGGTAGTGGACTTTTCCTTTACGTGATATTAAAAAAAATTCACGCCCGAGGAGGTACCACCCCTTACATCAAGGGGCCGGTGAAGTCCCAACGGACGTTTCCGGTTCTAGTGTATGAGTCGGTTTCCCAAAAATGATGATGGCTTCTCCTTGTACAAAAGATTCCGGAGACTCTAGATTCCTCCCGCATTAACTATCAATACACCCAGGAAGAGGAAATATAGAGAAAGTATGAAGACAATGAGTAAAGAAAATACACACTTAAAAAAAGAATTTTACAGTTTGAAACAAAGCAAGACAATATAATTGAAGATATAACATCGGGGCAGTACTATGCATTGAATCACAAATTCTGTAGTTGAACATAAGTTGCAATTTTATTAACTTACAAGTAAGCCAGTGCCACAAAAAGCCACAGGATCCGCGGTATTCAAATGAATTCAAAAATGAATGTTTAGCTATGTACTTCACTGGACCAAATTGTACATACAATGTTTGATGAAAAAGTTATTCCTTCCGGGAATGAATAATTTAAATTTACTTTCACTTTTCTTTTTACTTTTTGACACTTTCCTTTTCCTCGTCGCTCAATCCATGGACGCATTTCTGCATTTGTAGATAATCCCAGAACAACGGAAGACACGATAACCTTCTTAAAAGCCAAGGGTGTCCTCCGTAGCACCCCTCCCCCATGCCATACGATTGGCTGCAACAGGCCAAAGTCGTGGATAAGGAAGCCTGACTTGGCTGACTGTTATGTGTGGAGATGTTCCAGCCATAAAGGAAGGAAAAAAAAGTGTGCGCGATGGCTCATTTTTGGCCAACCAAAAGATACAGCTTAGGCAATTTGTGCTGCTGACATATTTGTGGGCTATCGATGTCAGAAGCAGCACAAAAGAAACATTAACTGGCCTGTCTCAGCCTTTGGTAATCCAGTGGAACCAATACCTCCGAGATATATGTTACTACCTCCGAGATACTTGATAGTTAGTTATTAGTGTATATTTTAGTTGTTGTTTATTTGTTTCTTGTTTATAGTTTGTTATTAGTGTAGTCGTAGTTACTTATATATTTAGTTTTTGCTCAATACAGTCTCCTTTCCGTTTTTTTCCATTTCTCCTAAAGAATAAATTAATTTTAATTTTGTAGTTTGAGTCGTTGTTTTTTGAATAATTTAAATTTACATTCATCATTGTGCTCTGACATGCACAATTGACTACCGGAAAAACCAATGTTTTTCTGACAGACCTCTCTTGTTATGTTTATAGATTTATCCCCTGAGGATGATCTCTTAAGAGTGTCGAAACGCGTCGGGAGCAAAATAAATTTTAAATAAATTAGGTGTCTGTAGGAGAAGCCCTTCATTCAGTGTTTAATTATGGCAATCCCAGACTGTGAGACGTTCAGAAATGAGATCATTAGTGCGAGGCTGGCTTAGGTCACAAATTTTTACAGAAAGTTGTCTAGGTGTTCAGTCCTATTGTCGCTCAGGATTTGGTTCCTGTCAACATGTTTGAGGAGAGATCTAATACCAAAGTTTGTCAAGAACTTATACAGCAGATCAGTGCCATCCAATCTCCAGAATATTGTTCAAAAATTCAGTAGATAGGCGATGAAAAGGGAACTCAGATCAGCATATGTCAAAAAGGAGGAAATTGACTTGAAGGTGAAGATCGTACACGACACTTTAACAGGTAGGCTGTGCATTTTTGTCAACCCTTAATTCCGATAGGAAACAGATTCTAGCCCGTAAGATTTCTCACTTACAGCGTCTTAGGGACAGTTCTATGCGTCCTAACAATTTCAAGTTCAGTGATCATGTCTTCCACGAGAGACTTAAAAATCTTTATGCTTTCAATGGTTTCGATAGCCTCCAACTAGCCTTGCTTAGCCAGGGTATAAAGTTTGCTGTTCCTCCTAAACTGAAGTCTTGGGTGTTTGGGACTCTCAAGGATGCGGGGGTTTTCTTGAGAAGGTTCAGAGTTGGAGATGCGGAATTTCTGCGTGGTAAAGTTGCTGGGTTTATTTCCAGGTTTAGGGCTTCAACCCCGGACTTCTGCCCATTCAGTAGGGTTGTCTCTTCTTTGAGAAAAACTATTGCTGATCATGATATCTTTCTTTCGCAAGCTGATAAGGGACATTGCGTTGTTGTCTTGGATAAGACAGATTAAATTTCTAATGTTCTCACCTTCCTGAATGATAATGGGATTACAACCATTAACTATAACCCACTTCCTTCCTACGCTTGTAAGTTCAAGAAGGTTTTTGATAAGTACGCTCCCTCGATTTCTGAAACCTATAAACAGTTGTTCCCCATGAACCATATAATTCCACGCCTATACGGCCTCCCCAAAATTCATAAAGATGGCTGTCCCATCCGCCCAGTGGTATATTTTGTTGGTTGCATCTCTTACAAGTTGTCGAGATACCTGTCCACCCTCTTGATGTCGGAGTTGGCTTTCCAGTCACCCTACTCCGTTAAGAATTCTTCAGAACTGATAGATAGACTCAGTAACGTAGAACTTGGAGATAATTCTTTGTTGGTATCTTTCGATGTCTATAACCTTTTCAGCAGTGAGGCAGTGAATCAGACTCTCCTACTCTTGAAGAGTTTACTTACCTCTTCCTCATTCGGTATTGAATCCCAGAGGGCTCTCCATGCTTTGGTCAAGGTCTGCTTGACTCAGAATTTCTTCTAGTTTGATGACAAAATTTTCGTCCAAAAAATGGTCTTCCCATGGGTAACCCCTTGTCAGCCTTCTGCGCAAAGGTATTTATGAGTTTCTTTGAAAGCGAACTGGTTTCCACAGACTATAACCCCCATTTAAGGTACGTTTCTTCCTGGTCACGTTATGTTGATGACATCTTGGTGGTTTGGTCTGGCACCGTAGAGCAGCTCCACCTGTTCCAGGGTTGGCTCAATGTCCTGCACATCAACATCGATTTCACGATGGAGTTGGAAGCTGAGCCGTCCATAAGCTTCCTCAACCTGAAGTTGAAGAGGACCAACCACTGAATTTTGTTTGACATTTACAGAAAAACCACTCAGACAGACCATCTCATCCCATTCAAGTCGTGCCATCATATGTCTCACAAGATGGCCTCTCTCAGATTTTTGGTTGACAGATTGTTCAGAATCCCACTGTCGGGGATTGACTTCATCAGAGAATTAAACCTCATCAAACAACTCGCAGTCAACGAGTACCCACTTAATATAGTCGATAAGTTGGTCAACAGAAAGAGCCGTCAGCTCTTGATAGAAGCAAGCACCAGTTTACCCCTCGCTCAACCTGAGAGGATATCGTATTTCCCGTTCACCTGTTGTGGTCCTGCTTCCAACGCCGTTGTCAAGGCTCTCAAATATGACAATGTCAGGTTTTCATTCAAGTCCTCGAACACCGTCAACAATTTATTCATTCACAACAAATATAGCATCTCAGACCTGAAGAAGTCGGGTGTTATCGCTTTAAATATGGTATCCCCGGTGGTAAAGCTGTCTACATAGGAAGAACCGGAAGATCTTTGGACACCGAGTCACAGAACACCTTAGAATTAGAAACCAGCTCAACAATGACACGTCAGTCTTTGGTTGCCATTTGAGGGAAAGTCGCCACTGCTTCAACAGAAATACAGATGGTGAAATCTTGCACCCTTCAAGTTTTGGCGTAGAACAATTCGTCTTAGAGGAAATTGAGATTTTCAAACATTCCAAGTGCCAGGCCAGTGAGGTTTTGAACTTGTCCAACACGGATGTAACTAACTTTCCTTCCTTCTATAGCCAATTGGTGTAACAGTGCTGCTGAACTCTATCGTTTTTCTACATGACCATGAACATTATGATTTGAAGATGGCTGCTCTATGGCTCCCCTTCCATTCTCTGCTCTTTTGTCATTGACATGTCCGACTTTTGACACGTCTTCTTGCACCTGCGCCGGTGCATCCTGCCCGTTTCAAGTTCACATAATGGCCATCCTTCATCATGGCTGTTGTTACAAATCGCCGATCTTTTCCATTGATTTTTGTTTTGGAGACAATTTTCTGGCAAATGCAGATGTAGTGTTGCAGGGCGCCTAGCGCAATGGATGAAGTTGTGACCTGTTGAACCTTTCTGTATAGTTTCGAGTTCAATTTTTAAGAATTGTTTAAGTGAGTGTTGCTCATTTTGTTTTTGTTCACTTAATCTTTCAGTTTTCTTTGCCCTAACGGTTCTCATTGGGTTTCTTGCTTGATTGTGCCTGCCTATTATGTTGTTTAACCTGTCAGTTTCTCTCATTGTCTTTGCTTTGTGTTTCTACAATAGACTTGATTTCTTAATGTTCAGATATTATACTTTGCAGTTTTGTAACTTTTAACGCTTTTCAATTTGCTCTGATGCTTTTAGTTTTGTTAATTTCATTGCATGCTTAACTTGACATATTTTAGCTAGTGTTGCTGTATCTGTAGCTTTTTAGATTTTAACTTGACTGTTGGTTGATGTTTTACTGTGTGACTTTAACCTTTGACTTTTCTGTGAAGATCACCTTGTCATCATTGTGCTCTGACATGCACAATTGCCTACCGGAAAAACTAATGTTTTTCTGACAGACCTCTCTTCCTATGTTTATAGATTTATCCCCTGAGGATGACCTCTTAAGAGTGTCGAAACGCGTCGGGAGCAAAAGAAATTTTAAATAAATTTGGTGTCTGGAGGAGAAGCCTTTCATTCAATGTTTAAAGAAAATACCGCTACTGTAGAAAACAAAGATTCAGAGATGGAAGAACTTACACGCCGAAAACAAAATATAGGGTACGTCAAAAATATCGCAAAAACCCCGGCCTTAATGAATCAAATGTCTACGTGGGACAGCCTGTATTTATATACGTACATTGGGAACGGTGCACTTAACCGCAACTACATATTAACGTATTATAATAAAATCTCGGGACGCAGCAAGTGCGTTATGGTAGTGAATTTTCATAGAAATGATCTGGCACAAAATATTTTATTATAACTTTTTTTTCTTGTAACATAGAAATTTAAATTTTGGTGTATAGTTTACTTTTTATATCGTAAACCTACCTACTAAATTTGGTTATCATAGATTTTTTATTTTGTAAGAAAAAAAATTTTTTCAAATGAAAAAAAAATGAAAATTTTTTCAGGAAACCTAGTCCGATTTTTCTGATTAACTAACTTATCAAAGCCATTTACAAAAGGAAGGTACATGCCAAATTTTATCAAAATCGGCCAATTATTCTTTGAGATAAAATTTTTTTTGGATGAAAACTCAAAACTTTTCCGGAAAACCTCGTCCGATTTTCCTGACTTACAAACTTGTCAAAGCCATTTACAAAAGGAAGGTACATGGCAAATTTTTTTAATTGGCTTATTACTTTTTGAGATAAGAATTTTTTTCGAATGAAAACTCAAAATTTTCCCGGAAAACCTCGTCCGATTTTCCTGACTAACGAACTTATCCAAGCCATTTACAAAAGAAAGGTACATGCCAAATTTTATCAAAATCAGCCCATTATTTTTTGAGTTATCGGTGTGATACATATATATATATATATATATATATATATATATATATATATATATATATATATATATTGTTATAGAATATGCACAGACTTTCGAAGCCCTCACGTTTGGTGCCAATTGATATAATGAAAGGTTTATTTTAAGTTTTATATTATTATTATTAGGTATATTGAAATACTTGATATGGTGGCTGACTTAAATATGTTTTATTGCTTTTTGTGATGTTAATTTCGAAGTGTATTTTATCTTGTGAGTTTTATCTACCTGCAAAGTTGAGTGAATTATGTTGAAAAAAAATAATTGTTTATTAAATATACGTGTATTTGACTTCCACCCTGGTGTACCCAATATCTTTTATTGCTGCATGTGATATAAACAAATTGATAGCATGGATATACTTACTCTTAAAACAGGGAGCTTCTTAAGCTGGTGGGTTCAAGTCCGAAATATCTTTGTTTATTTTTTTGAATTTTGAAATATATTACCCTATCTGTTTTTGGTTTTTAAATACTTATATACATATAAAATAAAATGAAGCAAGAATATTAAATTCACACAGAACTTGAATATTTATTAATTAACACAACTGACAAAAACCCAATACTTATTTGCTATTTATCATGTACTTCTTACTTTTGAATTTAGAGCTCTTTGTTTATTTTTTTTAACAATGCCAATAAAAAAAAAAAACTGATCAGTATGATTTGTTTTAAATTTTTAAGACCACTTATATTTGAGACTCTCACGCACTTCCTAAAGCCAAACGGTAACGGCACCTATTGACGTTTGTATGATTTATACAATGCCTTAGTACTACGTGCAGTCAATGGACGAGTCCCTTCACTGGCTGGGTATGGTTACTGGTTTTTCTAGCCCTTGGTGTGTGAAATGCAAACCAAGATGGTTGTTTTTTTTTTTTTTTTTTTGATGAGACCTCTCTACTTTCGTTTGATGTATCACAATTTTGCGATTTATTTACTATTCTTTTTGAAGCTGGGGATATGTCGCACAATAAATGTAAATATTTATTTACTTTACTCACAGTTTATCTAGTCTGTTTCTGAGCTTCCGTGTTGTGACTCCTTTTGATTGTTTACTTCTCTTCAAAAATGTACCTCCTTCTCGTTTTAACTTTTATAAAAATATTTCAATCCCTTTTTAATATCAAAAAATTTCAATCTATCTAATCTTTTAATCAAAATGTCCCCATCTAATAATTTAATACTAATCTCAATCCTTTTTTTATCTCAAAAATTTTAATCTGATACTTTTTATCAAAATGTTTCCATCTGTTTATTATTTTTCATACGTAACCAGCGTAACTAATCAAAAAACTGTTATCTGCCTGCTTCAAATAAAATATCCTAACAAATTTTAACACAATAATCGTTTTTTATCATCTCCTCGGATACATACATACTTCTGATTGTTGTTAGTCAATGAGAGAATAATTAACCTAACTATAATTTTAGTGTCAGTTTGACGTCTGGCCTAAATAAAAAAACAGCTGACTTAAACATAGGTTATGACATGACATTTCTTACAATTTAACACTCAAATTTTGACATCTTACTATTCTTAAAGCTAACAATATCCTTAATTCTAACAATAACATCTTAAATTACATAACAGCTATCAAACAATAATACCTTAAACTATCTAATTAAACTGGTCATACATTTACACCTGCCTTGCCTCCTTTCAACACATATATATCTGTAAAATTTAGTTTCTCCCTGCCTTACAGTGCAAAAACATTGCATACACCAAAGGTAAGTTGTTGTTTGTGTTTGTGTATATATGTATATGTGGCCCCCTTTATTAACCATATCAAATCCCCAATAATAAATTTTTACTGCTTTAGAGGCTTGCCTTCTGAAGCTAGGAAAAATTTTTTATTCACGCTTTTAGTTTATAGCAATATAATCTTTTCCTCCTTTAATAAATTTTTTTTTTATCATTTCAGAAACAGTCACTGTCATTCCTGTAAGAAGTTATGCTGTGTAATCAGAACTATCATCTGAGACACAAGTGATCTAGCTGCGAACATGAGAAGTTATTATATTTACGTGTCAGATGCACTTATGCATGAGACATTATTGTGCTTATAAGCATGTTTAAAAAGATACTAGCGTGCCTACAATTTAGAAGGAACACTAGCGTGCCTTTAATTGTTTTATAAGAACACCGCTGTGCCAATATTTTGTCAATTATGTTTTTGAAGACCACTGCTGTGCCCACAATTATTTTAAGAAAAATACTACTGTGTCTGCAAATTTCTGCTACTGTCGAATACTGATCCTGTTTTCATTATTGCTGCATGTTTGTTCCAGCTTCATAAGTGTTCAGTTCTTCGAAGTGTTTATGGCCTTTATTTAAAATAGTGCTTCGTTAGTTTAAGTGCTTTAAAAAAAATATGTGTCATGTCAGTGCTTTGTTCGTCTGGGATTTCTTCAACTTATATTCCTTTTTTAATGTCACGTTTGCCCAAGCAACGTTCGACTTAGTTATTAAGTTTGCATGTTGCATGCTATAAGAAATGCCATCAACATTAAATGAAAAATGTTGTTAATTGACTATGTCAAGGCTAAATTTAGTTTTAAGTTCCCCCCAAGTAAAGTAAGAAATTATCTCTTGCTTTTCAAATTTCTTATCGTTTAATTTATCTCTTTCACCAGAGGTCTATTAAATTTAATCCTGGTTTCTTTAATTTACCTCTTGATCATCATTATTTTTTTTTGTTACCGAGTTCCCCTTTTCTCATTGCGTGTGTTCGTACACGTGATAATGAACCGATTTCTATAACGACATGTTCGTATATACCCCCATATTTGGACTATTTTTTTTTTTTATTGCTGCTGCCATTGTAAGTTTCTATATGTTTCTTTTTTGATATTAGGTCCTTTCCTTTTTCAATTCGTTTTATTCTTCTGATACCCAACTTTTTTTTTTTTAATTATTAATCTGAAACTACTATTTATCAGTCGATATATGTTCCATTTACTTGACTTTTCCATCTCATTCCCCTATATCTTGCAACTACTGTGCACATAATCATCTATATCTATTTTCATTATCTCAATATGCCCTCTATGGGTTTACATATTCACTGGTTAGCTTCTCCATCTATTAAATTCATTTCACTGTTCGTACATATATATTTTTGACATTTCCCATTACTCCTTGATTCAGACGTCCTTATTTAGTTGTCTATCCTACTAAATGTTCCATAATTTTAACGAATTTTACATAATTGGCCTTGATATCTGTTTTCTTCATATATTTTTCTTTCTTTTTCCTCATTTGTTGGCAGCTCTGGTCCTCTTATCTTGGGTTTAAACTTGTCCCCACTAATTCGTTTATTTCCGATCATATATGTCTTGTTTGTCGTGAGATTCTTCCCCACGCTTAGCTGGTTACTAACGTTATCTACCTCGGTTTTGAATTTGCCTATACTCTTCTTTCATGCTTGACATTTGCTTTAAATTTTGAATTTTGGCGTGTTATTTGGTCGAACTAGTTTTGGTTCAATTTATAGACTTAATCCAGGTCTGCAATTTTGAATTTTGATTGTTATGTTATTTCAAAAAAATGTTGGTGAGTTTAAAGACTTCCCAGGTCATTCATCTCATTCTAGTTCATTAATCCTTCGTAGTCGTTTCATATTTTGTTGCTGCGTAGTCTCTATATCCGTTATGTGGTCTTCTCCACTGCTCATGATTGTTATCAGACTCTTCTGCCTGTCTTGCATCGTATTCCATGCTAGAATCGTCTTTGTAGGTATCCTCGTTTCTCTGGCATTTATACCTATTCGTGCCATCGTTGCCATCCTTGTTTTCACGTCTATACCTCTTATTTCCTATACGTTTCCGTTTAAATTTGTCACCCTTATTCCTGATTTCTTCTAGGCATTCTTGTTTCTTTTTGTTTCTTCTATTCCCCATTGCTCTTGTCCATTTTGGCCCAAAACATTCTTCTACTTCTTCTCTCAGACTTTTATTTCCCAACGTCAGCTTTACATCTGGCTCTTCTCTTAGATTCTCCAAATTTCCATTCGTTTCTCTCAATCTCTCTTCCATTTTGGTTTCATATCTGTTTCTTTTATGTTTGCGCATCTTTCTAGGCCCTCTCATTTGCTGATTTCTTTCATTCACTCTCTCTATGATTTTATCCATCGGTTCATCATCATTTGCTTTGATTTTCTCTATTATTATCTTGCGTACTACATCCATCTTTGTCTCTACTTTACTTTCAAACTTTCGTACTGCCTCGCTTATCTCTTCCATCTCCATTTCTACATCTTTTTTCACTTCTTGTACACTTTTTTCAACTTTCTCTGTGATATTTCTATCTATATTATCCAATCTCTCAATCATCTGCCTCATATTCTGCTCTTGTTCAACAAATTTCACAGTCATACTTTCTTTTATCTTGTTTATATTATCCTTTTGTCTTTCAAACCTGTCATTCATATTCTCATTCATGGCATTTATATCCCCTTTCATACTTTGCTTCATATCCATTAAACATTGTATTACCATTTCAAAGCTTGGACCAGTTTGCTTCTGTTTTTCACCTTCTTCGCTTCTAACATTCTCCATTTCATCCACTTTTATGCTCTCTTGTGACATTACTTCTACTCTTTCACCCGCATTATCTCTCATTTCTACTTCAGGCACTCTCTCGTCATTCATTTCCACATTTTCCTGTAACATTTCCTCATGTAACTCCATGTCTTCTTCGTGTTCCGGTCCTCCTTCATCTCCACGATCGTGTCTGTCTCTTGATGTGGCTTTGCTCCTAGTAGTGATTTTCTTATTTGGCATTTTTCTTCCTTTTTTTATTTTTGATTACCCTGCCTTATTGATTATTTTACCCGCGAACCTCGAAAGCTCCCACGTTTAGGCGACAATTGTTATAGTATGTTATTTAGGAAGATTAAAGTCCCACGTAGTAATAATTTAATCTATCTAGGAAAATTATAGTCCCACGTTTTTGGGCGCCAATTGTTATAGAATATGCTCAGACTTTCGAAGCCCTCACGTTTGGTGCCAATTGATATAATGAAAGGTTTATTTTAAGTTTTATATTATTATTATTAGGTATATTGAAATACTTGATATGGTGGCTGACTTAAATATGTTTTATTGCTTTTTGTGATGTTAATTTCGAAGTGTATTTTATCTTGTGAGTTTTATCTACCTGCAAAGTTGAGTGAATTATGTTGAAAAAAAATAATTGTTTATTAAATATACGTGTATTTGACTTCCACCCTGGTGTACCCAATATCTTTTATTGCTGCATGTGATATAAACAAATTGATAGCATGGATATACTTACTCTTAAAACAGGGAGCTTCTTAAGCTGGTGGGTTCAAGTCCGAAATATCTTTGTTTATTTTTTTGAATTTTGAAATATATTACCCTATCTGTTTTTGGTTTTTAAATACTTATATACATATAAAATAAAATGAAGCAAGAATATTAAATTCACACAGAACTTGAATATTTATTAATTAACACAACTGACAAAAACCCAATACTTATTTGCTATTTATCATGTACTTCTTACTTTTGAATTTAGAGCTCTTTGTTTATTTTTTTTAACAATGCCAATAAAAAAAAAAAACTGATCAGTATGATTTGTTTTAAATTTTTAAGACCACTTATATTTGAGACTCTCACGCACTTCCTAAAGCCAAACGGTAACGGCACCTATTGACGTTTGTATGATTTATACAATGCCTTAGTACTACGTGCAGTCAATGGACGAGTCCCTTCACTGGCTGGGTATGGTTACTGGTTTTTCTAGCCCTTGGTGTGTGAAATGCAAACCAAGATGGTTGTTTTTTTTTTTTTTTTTTTTGATGAGACCTCTCTACTTTCGTTTGATGTATCACAATTTTGCGATTTATTTACTATTCTTTTTGAAGCTGGGGATATGTCGCACAATAAATGTAAATATTTATTTACTTTACTCACAGTTTATCTAGTCTGTTTCTGAGCTTCCGTGTTGTGACTCCTTTTGATTGTTTACTTCTCTTCAAAAATGTACCTCCTTCTCGTTTTAACTTTTATAAAAATATTTCAATCCCTTTTTAATATCAAAAAATTTCAATCTATCTAATCTTTTAATCAAAATGTCCCCATCTAATAATTTAATACTAATCTCAATCCTTTTTTTATCTCAAAAATTTTAATCTGATACTTTTTATCAAAATGTTTCCATCTGTTTATTATTTTTCATACGTAACCAGCGTAACTAATCAAAAAACTGTTATCTGCCTGCTTCAAATAAAATATCCTAACAAATTTTAACACAATAATCGTTTTTTATCATCTCCTCGGATACATACATACTTCTGATTGTTGTTAGTCAATGAGAGAATAATTAACCTAACTATAATTTTAGTGTCAGTTTGACGTCTGGCCTAAATAAAAAAACAGCTGACTTAAACATAGGTTATGACATGACATTTCTTACAATTTAACACTCAAATTTTGACATCTTACTATTCTTAAAGCTAACAATATCCTTAATTCTAACAATAACATCTTAAATTACATAACAGCTATCAAACAATAATACCTTAAACTATCTAATTAAACTGGTCATACATTTACACCTGCCTTGCCTCCTTTCAACACATATATATCTGTAAAATTTAGTTTCTCCCTGCCTTACAGTGCAAAAACATTGCATACACCAAAGGTAAGTTGTTGTTTGTGTTTGTGTATATATGTATATGTGGCCCCCTTTATTAACCATATCAATATATATATATATATATATATATATATATATATATATATATATATATATATATATATATATATATATATATACAGGGTGAGCCACGGTGGATGGAGTATTAAAAGTATATGGAGAATGAATTAACCGATTGCTCTGAAATTTTGGTTACGGATGTAATGGCGTATGATCTCTCGACCTAAAATATTTTTGAAAATGCAGTGTTGCCACATATACGTAAAACTGGCAACATCTTCGTAATTTTAAATGGAACACCCTATATATTTTTGCTTTTTTTGAATTGTCGTCTCTTTTTGAGTAACTTTTGTTGATATTTTCCTATACCTATCTCAAGTCGTTTTCGAGATAATAATTATTTTCTGAATTTATTACCAAAAATTTGACTTTCATTAAATCGTGTTTTCGCCTACCGACGAAGCGATTTAAAGATAATTTTTTAGCTACGGTTAGGCAAGGTCTAGGGGCATCTCCTCCAATAATCAAATGTTTAGAATATCATACAGGGTGAGTTAGAGAACGCTTTCTATAAGTGACTCGGAGAAATGCACGAAAGTCATTTTTTTTAAATAGAACGCCCTGTATATTTTCACACTTTTTGGATCGTCTTCTCTTTTTGAGTAACTTTTGTTAATATTTCCCTATACCTATCTCAAGGCGTTTTCGATTTATGGTCACTTTTCTCTAACCTATCCAAGATTATTGGTCTTTTTGTATATCATAATGGGTGGGCCATGAAATTTCTATTTTGTCAATTTGACATGACAACAGACATGCTGTTTATCTAAATAAATTTGACGTTAGTGATATTTACATTCAATTTGAATAGCTATAGCACAAATATGGCAGAAAATAATTATACAAACACAGTTTTAATGGATTTGTTTATTATTCATGGACAGTGCAATAAGATTATCAGCAGAACTTGTAGAAGATTTAATGATAAATATCCGAATTTGCCGCAGATGAATAATAGAAAGTTTCTACGAATTCATAGGAATTTTATAAAATCTGGTGCATCGTTAAGAGATGCAAGAAATCTACCCAAACCTGTGACATCTGACGAGGTAAATGAAATCAATGTGCTAGCGTATTTTCATGCGAATCCCCAGTATTCCATACGTTGTGCTGAACAGGATTTAGGATTGCCATATTCATCCATTCGAAGAATACTAGTAAATCATAAAATGCATAATTATAAATTTACAAGAGTTCAATTTCTCACGCCTCAGGATTATCTACAGAGAATAGAGTTGTGTGAAATGTTAGTTGTGCGTATGCAAGAGGACCCCAATTTTTTAAAGAAAATTATATGGACTGATGAATCCAAATTTTCTAGGGAGGGGATTTGTAACACACGAAATCGTCACTATTGGGCCACAGACAACCCCCACGTTACTAGAGAGGCTGGTTTTCAAGTCAAATTTAGTTTAAATGTTTTTTGTATGTTATTGGATGACAAAATAAAATATTACATATATGACGCAAAATTGGATTCCAGAAAATATTTAGATATAATTAGAACAATTGTGGAAGGCTTCCTTGATAATCTGTCAATTGAAACATATAGAACTTGTTGGTATCAACTCGACGGGGCCCCTGCACATTGTACATCCGAAATTAGTATGGAGTTGGACCGGCTTTTCGATGACCGTTGGATCAGACGTTTGGGACCGTGTAACTGGCCTGCGAGGTCCCCTGACCTTACCCCGTTAGATTTTTATCTTTGGGGTATTCTTAAAGATCGAGTTTATAAAACTCCAGTCCACAACAGGGCAGAATTAGAACGTCGAGTGATTCAAGAGATTGAAAACTTGGACCCCGCTGAAATAAGAGCTGCTACAACAAACGCCGTGCATCATCGTATACAAAAGTGTCTGGAAGTTAACGGTCAACATTTCGAACAATTATTATAGTTTTAAGATTTTTATACATATTTATAACTGTCCTTGGTATTATTTGTTATTGCTACTTGGCCTTTTTTACTATTATCGCTGATTAGGTATTAGTTTTTCCAAATACTGATAGTGTTATTGTTCTCATAACGACGAACCAAAATTTATAAAATTCCTATGAATTCGTAGAAACTTTCTGTTATTCATCTGCGGCAAATTCGGATATTTCTCATTAAATCTTCTACAAGTTCTGCTGATAATCTTATTGCACTGTTCATGAATAAAAAACAAATCCATTAAAACTGTTATTGTATAATTATTTTATGTCATGTTTGTGCTATAGCTATTCAAATTGAATGTAAATATCACTAACGTCAAATTTATTTAGATAAACAGCATGTCTGTTGTCATGACAAAGTGACAAAATAGAAATTTCATGGCCCACCCATTATGATATACAAAAAGACCAATAATCTTGGATAGGTTAGAGAAAAGTGACCATAAATCGAAAACGCCTTGAGATAGGTATAGGGAAATATTAACAAAAGTTACTCAAAAAGAGAAGACGATCCAAAAAGTGTGAAAATATACAGGGCGTTCTATTTAAAAAAAATGACTTTCGTGCATTTCTCCGAGTCACTTATAGAAAACGTTCTCTAACTCACCCTGTATGATATTCTAAACATTTGATTATTGGAAGAGATGCCCCTAGACCTTGCCTAACCGTAGCTAAAAAATTATCTTTAAATCGCTTCGTCGGTAGGAGAAAACACGATTTAATGAAAGTCAAATTTTTGGTAATAAATTCAGAAAATAATTATTATCTCGAAAACGACTTGAGATAGGTATATGAAAATATCAACAAAAGTTACTCAAAAAGAGACGACAATTCAAAAAATGCAAAAATATATAGGGTGTTCTATTTAAAATTACGAAGATGTTGCCAGTTTTACGTATATGTGGCAACACTGCATTTTCAAAAATATTTTAGGTCGAGAGATCATACTCCGTTACATCCGTAAACAAAATTTCAAAGCAATCGGTTGATTCGTTCTCTATATACTTTTAATACTCCATCCACCGTGGCTCACCCTGTATATATATATATATATATATATATATATATATATATATATATATATATATATATATATATATATATATATATAGATATAAAAAAGATATAAAAATTGAAACTGACCCCGGATATAGGTTCTAGGGGTCCTAGTTCGCGCTCATTTGCAAAAATTTCTTCAAAATTCAAAAGTCGGGATCTCCCCATTAGTGAATTTTTTCTACGAAAATTCACTAAAATATGGAATAAAACAGTTGTACATACCTTACTGAAGTAAAACAATCTGGTATATTTCGTTTAATAACCTTTCAATGATAAACGTAATAAAAACTTATATTTTTGTACCTGAGGTTATGACTGTTGTTTCGTTGACATATTAGATGAAGATAGGCGTTGTTGTCAGTTTCGAAGCTATTTCCTTGTTACTGGGTAGTATGTGTCTTCTTTTTTCTTTAGGGAAATTCTATATTATAACTATGGGACAATGACTAATAAAACTTAAAACTTATCTTTATCAGTTTGTTGCTTTTTTTACATCAACATGGAAGTGCAAAACATTAACGATATTTATCATATAATAAACAAAGATGATAGTGATTTGGTCGAGTATTTGCAAGCCATTGGGCTTCGTAAGAATGTGTTTCGCTGCAAAACGCAGAATTGTACAAGAGTCTGCAGTCTAATGCGGAAGACAGATAATTCGTTAAATACTGTTTTCTTCTGCAGTAGGTGCAGAAACTTACTCCGTTTTGACTGGGAGCTTTTTTGCAAAACAGCATTTACCTGTTAAGGATGTGTTATTCCTCATGTGGCTTTGGTGCTGTGAGAATGTCAGTCATTGTGTGGTTTTTATCACAGGAATTTTCCAGAAAATGGTTATACAGCAATTCAGGTATTTTCGGGACGTCGTCCTGGAAATTGCTTCAAGATGATTCACTCATAAAGTTTGGTATGTTTTTATTATCCCATATAAAAGGCTTCACAATTCAAAGTTTCCGGAGGAGAGGGGCATGTGATGCAGGTTGACGAATCAGTCATTACTAAAAGAAAATACAACCTGGGTCGAATTGTTCCTGCCAGGTGGGTCTTGAGGATTTACAACACGGTGGAGAAGATGGGCTACATTGTATATGTACCCAATCGGACATCGCAATCATTAATCCCCATTATTTCTCAATGCATTTTAGAGACCCGTCGACAGGGGACTGTACTAATCACGTCGAAGGATTGTGGTCGTCGCTAAAGACGTATCTCAGGAGATTGGGAGTTATGGCATCTCCATTTCTGCCAGAGTATATTGACGCTTTTATCTGGAGGCAATATTTCGGAAAGACAGCAACACAAAGATGTCGCAGCATTAGTAACCATATTGCTGAAATGTTTTGACAATTGACAGCTAATGTGTTACGTAGTAAGGACATATATTACCACTGCTAATTCACTGTTTTTGCTTTTATTTTGACAAGGTGATGTGTTATCAAGGCCAGAAAGTCAGGTCGGCAGGAGTGTGTGTACAAAGCATTTTATTTCGTTCAAGCGGCAAAACACTCTTGGAATTAGATATTTAATGTGGCAACGCTGCTGAAAACTGACAGTTTCAAACGTGAAAATGGTGCATTTTTGATAATTTCATTTCTCATTTATTCTCTTGTTTATGGTTTTTCAGTAATTTTTTTCACGATTATTAATCTACGTTACATACTCTTTCTTGTGGTTAGCGCCGTTTTGCTACATTTCGGTTGCGGTTAAGTGCACCGTCCCCACGTACATTTTGTAATCCATGGTGGTATTTGAAAAAAATTATAAAATACTATAGTCATCCTTGCAGAGAAAATTCATTTTCGGTGTGGAATTTTTTCACTGGTAACATTACTTTACATAGACATAATAGGAAAATCTGTATTTTTCCATAGAAAAAAAAAGACAACAATGGAATACCTAATTGAAGTAATATGAAGCCAAATGCCGAGCGTTTGCTGTTTTACTGTCATATCTGACAGAAATATTACCCACAAATTTTGTAAGACGCGAGTTATGGTTGCACCACCCGGTATACTACACACACCAAGGCTACTGTCAGCACATATGGGTACGTTGCGCTACACCGGCTTTTCCGTCGACTCAGCGTCCGGTTGAAGTGCAGCGACATTACCGAGGGGAAATTGATCAGCAATTAATAGTCTATAAATATATGTCGAACATTAATATTCAACAGTTAGTCTTTGCCATCCAGCCTTAATGGTATTAGATTACTCATATGTATTTTATTGTAATTTTTATATTATTTAAATTTTAATATATATATCGTTGTACTGTAACTTCAAGTAAATAAATTTAACTTTATGAAGTTCAATTGAAGTACAACTCTAAGTGGCGCAGTCGTTAGTATGAGTTTAGTGCCCTTTTGACAAAAATCGCAAAAGTCCGCACTTCGATTTTTATCGTTAAAAACTCAGAACCAGCTTCAAAGTCAACAAAGAACAGCATCGTCCAAGTTGATAAAAATAATTTAAGTAACTTTCAATTAAAAATACAGTGAGTGCGCGAGCGATCATAAGAGAAAATAAGGTTTGATACGGAACTTCTGCCTACGAAGTTGTCTGCCTTATTCGCTGTATCTTATGATGCTGAAGCAAAGAAGAACAGAAATCGTCTTCATCTTCACATTGGCGTAAGTGCTTTCATTGTTCCTTTGAATTTCCTTGTCCTACCTTAATCTAAAATCGATTAAAGTTAGAAGCAAATATTACGGGAAATATTAATTAAAATTTTACCCAAATTTAAATTATTGATTAATAAATTAATGTCAGACTCTGAAACAGAGACAGTTGACAATTTTAATAATAAAGTAAAAATAAATTTAGCACCTCCCAAACTTATAGTAACAGAGAAAAATACAATAAGCTCAAATAACAATCAAATTATGGCAAATCAATTACAAAATTATCACATTAATGCTATTCCCGCATACGATGGGGACCAGCATACTTTAGCTTTATTTATTTCAGCGTGTGAAAATTTTCTCACTTCATTTGTTGATAGAACAAATGATGACAATCCAAATAACCAATGGATGCTTAGAATAGTAATAAGTAAATTAGAAGGTAGAGCTAGAACATTGATAGGTAGTAGGGAAGATGCCACAAATTGGCCTCGTATTAAACAATTATTGCAACAATACTTCGGCGACCAGAGAGACGAAGACTGTTTAGCTAGGGACCTCTTGCTCTTAAAGCCAGACCCTAGAGAAACCCCATACCAATTCGGTATGAGAATACAAGACTCACGTAGTCTTTTAGCTTCAAAAGTAAGACTAACAACTGCAAACGAAGCATTTCGTTTAATTAAAAATGAATTTTACGATAAAGTGGCACTGAAAACCTATTTACATGGTTTGAGTGGTCAACTAGGGTTAGCAGTTAGGCTACAAAACCCGACTAATCTAGAACACGCTATGTCGCTTGTTCTGGAAGAAGAGAATTTTCAATATGGAGAAAAACAAATGAAATATCTCCACAATCAATCCACAAATTTTAAAAACTCAAATGTACCAAATAAACAACCTCAATACATACAGAATCAGCAAAATAATAGAAATAACGTTCCGCATTTTACGCACCCCCGACAATTCCATAACCAACCCACATACAGAAAGCCCTTAAATTTACGTAATCAGCCCCCACAACAGCTGACACAAAACGTATTCAGACCAAATCCAAATTTCAGACCAAACTATAGGCCAACACCTATGGAGGTATCTGCAAAAAATTCCTCGATACATACACGTCCCAATCCAAATTTTAGACAACATTTCCAGCCCGAACCTATGGAAACGTCATCTAGAAATTTCAATACTCATCCGAGAGGTCCTAACGGGCCTAACGCACAGTCATCACCTACCCAATTATACCATCAAGAGGTTCAACATGAATTTAAATCAGACAACCCTGTTTATGACGAATCTTATGAAAATTATCCTTCAGAAACACACTCTTATACAATTCCTGAAGATGACGCTCGTTACTTTGACGAAACGAATCATGAAACGTACGAAGAAGAAACTAGACCTGAAGCAGCTTTTGAACAAACAGATAACATCGAACAAAATTTTATTCAGGTTATCGAACTAAACAAAAAAATATAGTACAGATAAATTCTGTAAACCACCCTAAATTGCCTTATATACTGGTCGAAATCAACCCCTCATTTCAAATGCGACTTATGCTTGACACCGGTTCGATGAAATCGCTGTTATGTGAAAATATTGCCCATAATTTTTATTCCAAATTTATAGAGCATGAAAAATTTTAAATTAAATCTATTCACCAAACCAGTTTTCATAATGAAATTCTAAAAATTCCTCTACCAAGTATATTTAAAACAGGCAGAGCCAAATTTAAATTCTATGTATTTAACATCAATAATCAATATCATGGGTTAATTGGTACTGACTTTCTCAAACAACTGGGAGCTAAAATAGATTTTTATAATAGGAAATTGGTAACGAAGCATACATGCATTCCCTTGTATTTACCATGTGACGACGACATACATCGCGAATGTAACTCGAAACCACAAGAATTAAATAACATAATACTGCCTGCGAGATGTGAAACAATAGTCAAACTTCCTATAGACTGTAGTTCCAACATAGGCATAATAAATAATATAAAACTCGAGTCAGGCGTAATTATTCCTGCATCTATCGTGACAGTTTCAAATGGCCAGGCTATAACCTCTATAGTGAATAGTAATGAAAATCCCGTACAGCTGATTATACATAAAGCTATTTATGCAGAACCTGTTTCAACTAACGAATTAAATTCCATTCATCATAACAAAGATATCGACTTAGAAAACATAGATGGTACTGCTAATGAAATTGACAAATTACAAATTCAAAATTTAAACAGATTAAGACTTGATCACACTAATGACGAAGAACGAGACATGATAGAAAACTTATGTTACGAGTACAGAGACATATTTTATTGCGAAGGTGTCCCATTATCATTTTCTAATCAAGTTAAACATAGTATTAGGTTATCTAATCCTAACCCAGTATTTGTTAAGCCATATCGATTACCTGAAGCTCAAAAGCAAGAAGTCAAAAGACAAATTGACGACTTGTTAAGACAAAAAATTATTCAGCCATCTTCCAGCCCGTGGAATAGCCCTGTCCTGATTGTTAACAAAAAATCAGATGCCAGTGGCAAACAAAAATTTCGCATGGTCATAGACTATAGACGTCTTAATGAACAAACTATTGGTGATAAGTATCCCTTACCCAATATTTCGGAAATATTGGATAAATTAGGTCGTAGCCAGTATTATACCACTTTAGACTTAGCCTCAGGATATCATCAAATTGAAATGAATCCTGAAGATATGGAAAAAACTGCCTTCAGCTCTGAAGGGGGGCACTATATGTACAGGCGTATGCCATTCGGGTTGAAGGGAGCGCCTAGTACCTTTCAAAGGGCTATGGATAATATCCTTAGGGGTATTCAAAATGAAAAATGTTTTACCTACCTTGATGACATCATAATTTTCAGTACTTCTTTGCAAGAACACATAGAAAGGTTGACAAATGTATTCGAAAGGTTAAGAAAGGCTAATTTAAAAATACAGCTTGACAAGAGTGAATTTTTAAAAAAGGAAGTAGCCTACCTCGGGCACATTATCACGTCCGAAGGCGTAAAACCAAATCCTGATAAAGTAAAGGCTGTAAGAGAATTCCCCATACCTAAAACAAGAAAAGAGATCAAGGGATTTCTAGGTCTTGTAGGGTACTACCGAAAATTTATTAAAGACTTCGGTAAATTAACAAAACCATTGACTCGATGCTTAAAAAAAAATGCAACTATAGTTCATGATAGTAGTTTTATAGAAGCTTTCGAAACATGCAAAAATATATTAATGAATGACCCCGTATTACAATACCCTGATTTCACAAAACCCTTTATACTCACTACGGATGCTTCCAATGTAGCCCTTGGAGCTGTCCTTTCTCAAGGGTCAGTAGGTAATGATAAACCTATTAGTTATGCTTCTCGTACCCTCAATGAAACAGAGCAGAGATACTCCACCATTGAACGGGAACTTCTTTCTATTGTTTGGGCCACCAAATACTTCCGCCCCTATCTTTATGGTCGTAAGTTCTATATATATACTGACCACAGGCCTTTAGTATGGCTTATGCAACTAAAGGAACCCAATTCAAAATTAACACGTTGGCGTTTAAAACTCGAGGAATATGACTATGAAATAATTTATAAAAAAGGGTCTCTAAACTGCAACGCAGATTCCTTGTCCCGCATCCAAGTTCATGCTTTAGAGGATGCAGAAATTTCATCAATCGCTAATAATTTTGATGAGGACGAAAGACCTCTCCAAGATTTACAAAGGCAGCTCAACACCCCAAATTTTGATGACGTTGTGCAACCAACTGAACCCGAATATATTCCGCCAATGAGCCCTCCAGAACTCTCTTTTATTCCAGTAGAAATTCCTAGCACCTCAAGCAACACTATTCCACCTATAAGCCGAACAGACAAAACAACACTTGAACAAAATAACGACTTACGAGACAGTGATCATTCACAAGTAAATGTAGAACCAAAAATAGGTATTCAGATATCAGATGTTCCTATAGAAAAACAACTAAACCAATATTATATATCTCCCGTACATAATAATCCAAGACCAGTAAAACAACTAAAGGTTAACAATCAAAATAAATATTTGGTGCAAATCCCGAGAAATGATAATCGACAAGCAATCATAAATTTTCTAAAGGAATATACTACAATAGGCAAAAGGTATTACTTTAATTTCGAAACAGAAAAATTATACCAAGATTTCTGTTCAGTGTATGTGGAAATATTTAACAACAATGCACCCATTATTATCAGTTGCCCCAAGCATCGTCTGCCCTTAGCCGACGATGAAGAGATTAACGAGGTAATTAGAAATTATCACGAGGGAAAAACTAACCATAGAGGTATAATAGAAACTATAAAACAAATATCCAACAAGTATTACTTTCAAAGAATGCGTGAAAAAATAACGGCCTATATTAATGAATGTGAAATTTGCAAGCGAGCCAAGTACGATAGAAATCCACCCAATATACCCTTAATGCTAACAGACACCCCTAGTAAACCCTTTCAGGTTATACATGCTGACACCTTTATAATAGAAAATCAAGTATTCTTAACAATCATTGATACTTTCTCAAAATTAGGGACAGCAATACCTATAAGTAGTAAGAATCCGGTAGAAACTGCTAATGCATTCATACAGTATTTTACGTACTATGGCACACCCGAACACATCATTATGGACAGTGGAACCGAATTTCGAACGGAAATCATCCAAAATCTTTTAGAGCTTCACAAAATTAAAATTCATTTTACTACACCTAAAAATCCAAATTCTAACGGTCCCATTGAAAGACTACACTCAACACTAATTGAACACGTTCGAATATTACGACAAACGTACACTAAAGACCCCATAAAATATTTAATGAACTACGCCCTTCTGGCATACAACTCAACTATACATACATCTACAAATCACACCCCCT
Organism: Tillus elongatus; assembly: GCA_964006375.1. Lineage (NCBI taxonomy): Eukaryota > Metazoa > Arthropoda > Insecta > Coleoptera > Cleridae > Tillus > Tillus elongatus. The sequence goes on from OZ023270.1 coordinate 31,169,947, forward strand.
TAGAAATAACCTTTGGACACACCTCTAATAGGGATATTTTCGATATAAATGATCATGAAAAGCTATTACAAGATTATCTAATATCGCACAAAAATAAATTAAAAATATTATATGAAAAGGTGAAAGAGTTAATAGAGAAAAATAAGCTTCGCTCCATTTCTAACGCTAATAATAGAACCAATGATACCGACTTATTTAGAGATCAAACACATGTATATACAAAAGTAGACAAACGAAACAAGAATAACCCTAAATTTGACGGCCCCTACGAGGTTGTAAGCATATCTGACAAAAATATAATGACTTTAAGAAAAAACAAAAAATTGTCTAAACGTCATTTACGAAATCTAAAACGACCTAATGTTTCAGGTCCATCTTCCTTATCCAAATCCAAGGACAAAGAATAACATTAGACAAGATCAATGACAACCCCGGACTGTTATCAATTAACATGGGCAAAATGCAAAATTCCATTGACAAATGGACCATTATTCGAGTAATCCCTTTAACACCACTTCTCAATGGGTTTCGTTCCATAGATAAACAGTCCCAAGATATCCATGACATTATTCACAATTCCACTCATTTTAATCTTTATCAAAACGAGATACAAAATTACCAAAATATCCTTTCCCATCAAATTGTGGAGACACAAAAAATATTTAACCAAATTATACCCTCTAATAATAATCGTAATAAAAGAGGACTAGTTAATGCTGTAGGTACAATCATAAAGACCTTAACAGGCAACATGGACGCAGACGATGCAGAACGTTATGATACGGCAATTTCTCAATTAACATCAAATCAAGACAAAATTAAAACAATAGTTGATAATCAAATCATGTTAACAGAACAGGCCATAGAAAAATTTGATAAAACCATATCCTCGGTTATTTTAAACCAAAACAAAATTGAGGAACGTTTGCAGTTGATCACTTTAGGTTTCGAACAGGAAAAAATTAATAACGAACACATAATGCGTCTGCAGATGGTGTATATACAATTGATTACAGAAATCATTAATATTAAAAGCATTTTAAGCACATTAGTTAACGCAATAACTTTTGTAAGATTAGAAACAATGCATCCATCCATATTAGAACCTGAAGACTTACTAATAGAACTTAAAAGAATTGAGAGTTTTGTAACCAATCTCCCCTATAAGCTTGATGCAAATAATGTAGCTTTATACGAGGAGGTGTCAATAATTAAGTGTTACTACAAAAATTATACTTTAGTGTTTGCTATTGAAATTCCATTAGTAGAATCTAAACATTATAACTATTACCACCTTTATGCATTTCCTGTGAAACAAGGTCCTAGTCAAAATTATACCGTCATCATCCCTCAATCCAAATACCTAGCCCTTAACGATGAAAGCTATAACTTACAAAACACACTATGCCAAGAAGTCAGCCCTGGAGACTACTTATGCAGAGGTCAAACGATGAATCAGATCAGTAATAGCAGCCCTTGTGAAGTCCAATTGGTCAAGTTCACCACCAGATACGAAACTTGCGAACACCACCCAGTCAACATACAGCAGATGAAGAGCCAGAAGATAAGTGCAAACAAATGGATAATGGTATTCCCCCGTGAAAGTACAGCACACCAACGATGCCGTAGCCGACAAGAAACCACAAATCTAGAAGGAAGCTACTTGGTTCAAATCCCCGAAGGATGTCAAATGACAGTAAATAAGCAAATGTTCTCCCCATCTCACAATGAGATAGTATCTACCTACCACATCCAACTACCCAAGTTGAAGCTTACCAACTTTCAGCTACAAGAGGTAGTAAATACAGCCCCAATCAAATTAGAATCAATAGATCTGGATGAATTACAAAAAACAAAGCATCAACTACAACACCAACGGTCATTATTGAATGCAGTTCAACATCCGAAAGTAAGCCTGTCTACTAGCATCTGGACCATCCTGTTGTACGTGATTGTTGCCCTGATAGCAGTCTATGCTTTATGGAGACTAAGAAAACCAACCAAAGAACCAAGATCCAACACCAACCAACAACAACAAAGATGCCCCATGGAAGAAATCCCCCTGGAGAATATCACTTTGAAAATTTAGCTTCCCTAAATTTTCTATCTGGCCCCGGAGGAGTTATGGTTGCACCACCCGGTATACTACACACACCAAGGCTACTGTCAGCACATATGGGTACGTTGCGCTACACCGGCTTTTCCGTCGACTCAGCGTCCGGTTGAAGTGCAGCGACATTACCGAGGGGAAATTGATCAGCAATTAATAGTCTATAAATATATGTCGAACATTAATATTCAACAGTTAGTCTTTGCCATCCAGCCTTAATGGTATTAGATTACTCATATGTATTTTATTGTAATTTTTATATTATTTAAATTTTAATATATATATCGTTGTACTGTAACTTCAAGTAAATAAATTTAACTTTATGAAGTTCAATTGAAGTACAACTCTAAGTCGCGTTTTCACTGCTAATTAGTTTGTTTGATAATAGTACAAGAGTTCCATGACGATCCTACACAAGCTGTCATCAAGTGTTCCAGGAAGTGTAACCAGAAAGTTGGTACTTTAAAAAATAAAGCTGAAAATCAAAAAGTGTCAAAAAGTGTCAGAAAATGAGAAAGAAAATTCAGCTACTGTAGAAAACAAAGATTGAGAGATGGAAGAACTTACACGCCGAAAACCAAATATAGGGCAAGTAAAAAATATTGCAAATACCCCGGGCCTTAATGAATCAACTGTCTACGTGGGACATCCTGTATTTTATATACGTACATTTTGTAATCTATGGTGGTATTTGAAAAAAATATAAAATACTATAATCATCCTTGCAGAGAAAAGTCATTTTCGATGTGGAATTTTTTGACTGGTAAGTATTGCTTCCATTATTTTACATGGATATAATAGGAAAACGTGTTTTTTCCATAGAAAAAAAAAAGATACCAATGCAATACCTAACTGAAATAAATGTGAAGCCAAATGCCGAGTGTTTGCTGTTTTACTGTCATGTCTGACAGAAATATTACCCACAAAAGGTTCAATGTAAAGACGGGGTTGTATGTATTGCTCTCACTGTGACCGATATATACAATCTGAAGGACGGGCAAATTTAGGAAAACGGAGATTTCAGTGCAAATTTTGGAGACGCGTTTCCGCTGCTAATTAATTTGTTTGATAATAATGCAAGAGTCCGATGACGATCCTACACAAGCTGTCATAAAATGCCCCAGGAAGTGTAACCAGAAAGTTGGTACTTAATAAAGCTTATTGTCGGTGTGGAATTTTTTGACTGGTAAGTATTTCTTACATTATTTTACATGGATATAATAGGAAAACGTGTAAAAAAACAACAATCAAATACTTAATTGAAGTAAATATGAAGCCAAATGCCGAGTATTTGCTGTTTTACTGTCAGGTCTGACAGAAATGTTACTCACAAAAGATTCAATGTAACGACGGGTAAATTGGTTGTATGTATTGCTCTCATTGTGACCGATATATAAAATCTGAAGCACGGGCATATTTTGGAAAACGGAGATTTCAGTGCAAATGTTTAAGACGCGTTTCCACTGCTAATTAATTTGTTTAATAATAGTGCAAGAGTCCGATGAGGATCCTACATAAGCTGTCATAAAATGTTCCAGGAAGTGTAACCAGAAAGTTGGTACTTTAAAAAATTAAGCTGGAAATCAAAACGTGTCAGAAAATGAGAAATAAAATACAGCAACTGTAGAAAACTAAGATTCAGATATGGAAGAACTTACACGCCGAAAACAAAATATAGGGCAAGTCGAAAATATCGCAAACACCCCGGGCCTTAATGAATCAAATGTCTACCTGGGACACCTGTATTTTATATACGTACATTTTGTAATCTATGGAGGTATTTGAAGAAAATTATAAAATACTATAGTCATCCTTGCAAAGTAAATTCATTTTCGGTGTGGAATTTTTCGACTGGTAAGTATTTCTTACATTATTTTACATGGATATAATAGGAAAACGTGTTTTTTCCATAGAAAAAAAACCCATCGAATACCTAATTGAAGTAAATATGAAGTCAAATGCCAAGTGTTTGCTGTTTTACTGTCATGTCTGGCAGAAGTGTTATCCACAAAAGGTTCAATGTAAAGACGGGGCAATTGGTTGTATGTATTGCTCTCACTGTGACCAATATATAAAATCTGAAGGAAGGGCAAATTTAAGAAAACGGAGATTTCAGTGCAAATTTTGTAAGACGCGTTTCCATTGCTGATTTGTTTGTTTGATAATAGTGCAAGAGTCCGATGACGATCCTACACAAGCTGTCATAAAATGTTCCAGGAAGTTGAATCAGAAAGTTGGTACTTTAAAAAATAAAGGTGAAAATCAAAACGTGTCAGAAAATGAGAAAGAAAATACAGCTACTGTAGAAAACAAAGATTCAGAGATGGAAGAACTTACACGCTGAAAACAAACTATAGGGTAAGTCAAAAATATCGCAAATACCCCAGGCCTTAATGAATCAAATGTCTACGTGGGACACCCTGTATTTGATATACGTACGTTTTGTAATCTAAAGCGGTATTTGAAAAAAATATATAATACTATAGTCATTCTTGCAGAGAAAATTCACTTTTGGTGTGAAATTTTTTGACTGGTGAATATTTCTTACATTGCTTTACATGGATATAATAGGAAAATGTGTATTTTTCTATAGGAAAAAAAAAGATAACCATGGGATACCTAGTTGAAGTAAATATGAAGCTAAATGCCGAGTGTTTGCTGTTTTACTGTCATGTCTGACAGAAATATTACCCACAAAAGGTTCAATGTAAAGACGGGGAAATTGGTTGTATGTATTGCTCTCACTGTGACCGATATATAAAATCTGAAGGACTGGCAAATTTAGGAAAACGGAGATTTCAATGCAAATTTTGTAAGACGCGTTTCCACTGCTGATTAGTTTGTTTGATAATAGTACAAGAGTTCCATGACGATCCTACACAAGCTGTCATCAAGTGTTCCAGGAAGTGTAACCAAACAGTTGGTCCTTTAAAAAATAAAGCTGAAAATCAAAAAGTGTCAGAAAATGAGAAAGAAAATTCAGCTACTGTAGAAAACAAAGATTGAGAGATGGAATAACTTACACGCCGAAAACCAAATATAGGGCAAGTCAAAAATATTGCAAATACCCCGGGCCTTAATGAATCAAATGTCTACGTGGGACACCCTGTATTTTATATACGTACATTTTGTAATCTATGGGGGTATTTGAAAAAATATATAAAATACTATAATCATCTTTGCAGAGAAAAGTCATTTTCGATGTGGAATTTTTTGACTGGTAAGTATTTCTTCCATTATTTTACATGAATATAATAGGAAAACGTGTTTTTTCCATAGAAAAAAAGATACCAATGCAATACCTAATTGAAGTAAATATGAAGCCAAAAGCAGAGTGTTTGATGTTTTACTGTCAGGTCTGACAGAAATATTACCCACAAAAGGTTCAATGTAAAGACGGGGTTGTATGTATTGCTCTCACTGTGACCGATATATAAAATCTGAAGAACAGGTAAATTTCGGAAAACGGAGATTTCAGTGCAAATTTTGTAAGACGCGTTTCCACTGCTGATTAATTTGTTTGATAATAGTGCAAGAGTCCGATGACGATCCTGCACAAGCTGTCATAAAATATTCTAGGAAGTGGAACCAGAAAGTTGGTACTTTGAAAAATAAAGCTTAAAATCAAAACGTGTCAGAGAATAATAAAGAAAATACATGAACTGTAGAAAACAAAGAGTTAGAGATAAAAGAACTTACACCCCGAAAACAGAATATAGGGTAAGTCAAAAATATCGCAAATACCCCGGGCCTTAGTGAATCAAATGTCTACGTGGGACACCCTGTATTTTATATACGTACATTTTGTAACCTATGGTGGTATTTGAAAAAAATTATAAAATACTATAGTCATCCTTGCAGAGAAAATTCATTTTCGGTGTGAAATTTTTTGACTGGTGAGTATTTCGTACATTATTTTACATGGAAATAATAGGAAAACGTGTATTTTTCCATTGAAAAAAAAAAGAAGATAACAATGGAATACCTTATTGAAGTTAATATGAAGCCAAATGTCGAGTGTTTGCCGTTTTACTGTCATGTCTGACAGAAATATTACCCACAAAAGGTTCAAGCAAATTTTATGCATTCTTATACGATTAAAATGTATTAAGTCGGTTATTTAACATTTAATATTAGGAGGCCATGACATAAACTGGTCAAAACTACAAAGCCTTATGTCAGTCGTTATTAGTGGTTTATACGAATAATTATTATTTATTAAAACTGGTTTTGAGTACTTAAGGAATGACAAATATGATTTTTATATTGGGCGATTGCCAAATAAATTCATTATTGGCAAGTAGAGTATATGCGGCACGTTATCCGGAGTTTGGAAGAAAACCGAGACCTAAGGCATTTACAAGTTTATTGGAGATAATTGAAGAAACAGGAAGCGCAAAGTAATTAATAAACCGGTTACAAATGAAGATAATTAACTGACAGCGTTATTAACAGTGCAACAAAATTGAGAGAGCGACTGATATTGAAGGCACTAGTATTAAAATAATTCTAAAGCAACATAATGGAAGATTTTTCAGTTGTAACAAATCGTGAAACGGTTCCGATCATCTTTATAGTGATTTTATTTAAAAATGGACGCCCTCGTGGCGCAGGTTGCTAGGTGCCAGCCTGCTAAGCGAGAGGTCCCGGGTTCGATTCCTGGGCGAGCTAAGTTGACTTTGTCTGGAAAATTTGTAAAAATATTGAATGATGGGAAATGAATGTGCTAATGGCCTAAGATGCCGCAGCCAATAATATTAAATAAAAAAAAATAAAAATGTAGATATCACCCATTCCGTGAATTGCGCAAATAGGTTATTGGTTACCGGAATTAGTCGATGGTGGGTATTTGGATCGGTGTAGTGTTCTGCTAATTTGTTATCATTATTCAAAGCAATCAGATGTTCAGGTTTTCGGTTTTGTGCTCCTGTGTTAAAAAGTTATTATTAATATGGATACTGAAGTGTGTAAATATTGTTGTTGTACAAGAATATTAGAAATGGATGTCTCCGGTAGTTCAAAACGCATTGAATGACGTTAGTAAGGTAATGATAAATATTTTTGTTTATACATTGTTAAGTACAAGATTATTTTAGGATGTCCCAGGAAATTCGGGGACATCTACTCAGATTTCACTTGGAAAATTGAGTGCAGAAAAACGGTCTGATCAGGCTAGAGAAAGCTACGAGGTAAGTTTAAAAAATATATTATAGTATTTTTAGTGTAAATGTACTATTTTAGGCCATGCCTGACGCACTTTTTAAATCAACAAGACAATGAAATTCCAAGTACTGTTTTTACTATTGATTTTGATGGGTACGATTCAAATATTAAATATTTTTAATGTAAATAGAGTTGTTGGAAATAGGTCCAAATAAAACAAAAGCGTATTTACTTCTGTGTCGACGTTCCGACTTTTGAAAAGTTATCATCACGACCCTATAATTTGTGACAATAGTGATTTTAAGCTATTTGCAGTTTTAGAATGATCAAAGATCCATGATAACATATATATATATATATATATATATATATATATATATATATATATATATATATATATATATATATATATATATATATATATATATATATATATATATATATATATATATATATATATACAGGTGAGTCAAATTCAAAGCTCACCATTGGGATCTCCGAAACCGTGAGAGATACGAAGTCGGTTAAATTGGGGCAAAGTTGCCTATTTCTGCCCTTAATAAACTGGCGAAAGAAAATTTGAGCTACCCGCTTTAGTTCTTGAGTTATTTCGAAAAAACATTTTGTTTTTGTTTCTTCTTCCTTCCATAACTTTTTTATTACTCGTCGTAAGAAGATGCGGTTTTTACTGCTTCAGAGCATTGATTCATCTAGAATATTACTAGCATATCAAATTTGCTGTGCAACGTTTCGGTTTTTCTTCTAGAACATCTGCAACTTTCTTTTTTAATGTGGACGCCATATTGGTCTTTGAGTTCGTTACATAGGTCTTTTTGCGCTGATTTCATTGCTGTAACTTAATGGCTTTGTATTCAGAAAAGGCGGTCATATTGCCGAAATTCGCAATATTCGTCTGAAAAACGCATTAGCCATGGCTGTCAGAGATGTGTAACAATTTCTGTTTGAAGTGACATTTTATCGTTCCAGATGTGACAATTCCTATCTTGTTGTCATTATTGTTGTTATCATAGTCCTTACTTGATTGTTTGTTGAGTTAATTAATGACGATGTTCTTCTCCAACGCTAAAAAACGAGAATCTATTATTCGCATAATAGAAACAGCAAAATCGCCTGCGAATTGTACCTCAGAGAATACCCGGAGAGAAAGCAACCACATCGTACTGTTTTCGAAAAATTAGCTAGCAATATCAACAATTACGGTTCTTTCACCAAACCTAGGAGCAAATATGGTTCGCGAATAAGAGAAGAGGAGTCAATGCAGGTTACTCAACAGGTATTCAATAATTTGTCATTATATCTTTGTAATTTATTAAGAAAGGATCCACATAGTTCTTGACAAGGTATGTGATAAGGTACTTATGATTATTTTTTGTTATTATTGTCACAGTTGTAATACGTAGTTATTATTTCAGTATGAAGACAATCCAAGAATATCAACGCGTGAAGTCGCTCAGAGATTTCAAATTCCCTAAACAAGAGTCAGTAGAGTCCTGAGAAAAAATAAATTCAAATGTTATAAAATACATATTTCGCAATATGTCTTGCCAGGTGACAGGGAAAGACGCCTGAATTGGTGTTCTTGACTAAGGCAGAAAGTTCAGAATTATCCAGACTTCCTGGAAAACGTTCTCTGGTCAGATGAAACCAGATTCACGAATCATGGGGTCTTTAACCTCAATAATGAGCATTACTGGGCCAAAAACAACCCCCATCAAAATATCCAGACACGGAACCAAGTCAGATTTGGACTGAATGTTTGGGCAGGTATCATAAATCACAGACTTGTGGAATCCTTTATTTTCAACGAAAATTTAACAGGAGAAAATTACTTGAATTTTTTGTCGAACCAGTTTCAAGATGATTTGAATGCATTTCCACTTGCACTACTTTAACGACTGTGGTTCCAGCAGGATGGTGCACCTGCCCACAATGCAATTGCAGTCAGAAACTTTCTTGATAATCAGTTCCCAAACCAGTGGATTGGGAACCGTGGAGTAGTCCTCTGGCCCGCCAGAAGCCCAGACCTTACGCCGTTGGATTACTTTCTATGGGGACACCTTAAAAATATAATTGACAGAGACCCAATTGTATCTCTGGAAGATTTGAGAAATAAAGTAATCAACACTTTCAGAACTCTTAAACGAAGATGCATAAAGAGGGCCGTTGGCAATCTCAACCGCAAATCAATTTATGCATAGAAATGAAGGGTGATTTAATCGAACATCTGTTATAAAATAGAATAGGTACTAGAACCATTATTTTAAGTTTGCTTTAGTTTTTGTATGCATAGGTAAATAGCATTTTCTTTAATGTTTTGTCATTCATTTAATTGATGCTATTCTAAATTTCATGTTCTTCATGCTTTAAATTCAAACAGAAATTGTTACACAGCTAATGTGTTTTTCAGACGAATATTACGAATTTCGGCAATATCTCCGCCATTTCTGAACGCAAACCCATTAAGGTGTACATGAATGAAATCAGCGCAAGACGACCTATCTAATGGACTCAAAAACAAATATGGCGTCAATATGAAAAAATAAAGTTGAAGGTGTTCTAGAGAAGAAAAAAAAAACGTTGCCAACAAGTATGATATGCTAGTAATATTCTAGGTGAATCAGTGCTCTGAAGAAGTAAAAACCGCATCTTCACGAGTAATAAAAAAGTTATGGCAGGAGAAAGACAAAACAAAAACATTGTTTTTTCGAAATACTCAGGAACTAAATTGGATAACTCAAATTTACTTTCGACAGTTTATTAAGGCATAAACATGTTAAGTATTAATGTATATTAATTAATACTTGACCCTAAATTAAAGAGGCTTTGGTTTTATTTGGACGTATTTCCAGCAATTCTGCTTACATTAAAACAACATTACTTTGGTCCCAGAAAACGCGCCACAAAATAGATATTTTTGTTTATGCGTTGCTACGTCACTTTAAAATTTTTAATTATAGGATGACTCAAGAGATTTAAGGATCTCAGATTACACTTAGAATTTTGAATCCCGCAAAAGACGTAAGTTTAAAAAATATATCATAGTATTTTTGCTGTAAGTGTGCTATTGTAGTCCGAACATGACCCACTTAATTTAAATCAACAACACAAAGAAATTCCAAATTCCTTTTCACCTATTTGTTGCATTTCATGCTACTACGCCAACGGCATATCAATTGGTGGCGTTTTATCCCAAAGTAAACATCATGTCTCACTCCCGTAATCTAAAGTCAGCAGAGAAAAACGATTCAACAATCCAACGTGAATTATTAGCTTTCGTAGTGACTAGCAAACCTTTTTGTCCTCATCTTTATGCAAGACAGTTTACCACAGAAACAGACCGCAAACCCTTAGTCTGGCTCTTTTCCCTAAAAAACTCAAATTCACGTTTGGTCAAATGGCGCCTCCGTTTAGAGGAATTCGGTTATAAAATTCAGTCCTTAAAGGGCAAAGAAACCGCAGTAGCAGGTGCATTATCTAGAATAGAAATCAATACCATAGAAGCAGTAGCTGAAAACGATTTAGATCTAATTTCAATTTTTCCAAATATAGATCTTGAAGAAGATTTAACATTCGATGATATGGACGAAATTTTAAACGACGGAATTATAAACGCAGATAACTTCAATGATACTCAACATTCTTCGCACGAAGATCCCGTATTTACAATGCCCATTTCAGAAAAACCCTTGAACCAATTTAATAATAGAATAGGAATCAAAACAGGTGACTATTATAGGTTTATAAATACAAGGCCATTTTAAAAACTACTACTACACTATGTAGTAACAGTTAGAGCTGGCGAACAAAGTGACAAGATCTCTAACTTTGTAATAAAAACAGTGGATCCTAAAAATTTGTACGGTATTTACTTTCACGAAGATTGCATAGAAAATAATTTCTAAGCTTGTGTTCAAACTTGTTTAATAATACAGTAACGTTCGTAAAATGAAATATTTTGTGTAACGATATAGAAAAACCTGATGTCGAAGGGAAGCGGAGGTTAATTATAGATATAAAATCTTCGAACGAAGCACATATGTATGACATAGATAACGGTATATTGTTAACTATATTAAAGCACAAAACTTAATAATAATAATAATAACGATATAACAAATTGAATTAAAGAACTTACGTAGGTACGGACATATTGACTATTAATGTTAACAGTGTTTTGTTGTGTATCATGGAACAATATTTATAGTAATTCTATCTAGTTTCTAACCTTCCTAACTGCTGATTCCATCAGTTTTCGATACCTTGTACGTTTGCTAATTTGCGTTTGTTTATTTGTTGACATAACAAATGCAATAGCATCAATGCCAATGTTATTCAACAACATTGACCTCTAATCATTACAATGTTTATTCTTTAGTTTAGATTGATTTCTTAATACTAATTTACTTGTGATTTTATTGATCTTACTAACTATGTTTCTTATACGTCTTCTACTGCCCTTCTGTAATTGCCATGGTTCTCTGAACACCTGATGACAAAAATAATATCAAAGCTCACCATAATAAAAATTACAATGGAATTATCGAAAGTATTAGCCAGATATGAAAACAACGATAAATAAAATAATTACCGAATACGAAACCTATCTACAGAATAAATACGAGAGACACCCTTACACAATCCCTTTTGCTGGCCCCCTTTTAGTAAAAAAAAACCTTCTAAATTATTCACATTGGCACATTCAACTTTGAAAAGAACAAATTCCTCACTATAATGGACCTTTTCACGAGCTTACCATATCAAAGACTTAACAAGTATTTCAATTCTGAATAAACTTCTACATTATTTTGCGCACCATAATTACGCAAAAAGAATTGTTTGTGACAATGGCAAAGAGTTCAAAAGCTATTCAGCATTGAACTTCATTTTACCACAAACTATAACCCAAGTTCGAACTCTTCAATAGAAAGAGTCCATTCTACACTTCTAGAAAAAATCAGAATAATAAAAGCACAAAACCCCAAAGAAACACCACAAAACTTAATGATAACGACCGTAGTAAATTATAATCAGTCTATTAATTTAAGTACGGGCCACACACGTTTTAGTTTATTATACTGCCCATATGAAAACCTCAACGCAGACGAAATAGATCTAAACCAAACAATTTACGAATGCACTGTCTAAACAGCCGCCGGCGGCATTGTTCATTAATGCTGAATAAAACCCTCTTTTGACGGCTTTATACCTTCCAGAATTAAAAAACTCGGGACGCAGCAAGTGCGTTATGGTAGTGAATTTTTATTAAATGCTTCAAATTTAAATAACTCAATTTTCTATAAACTTAGAGAGTTTAATTTCAATACGTAGTAAGGTTTTTCCTAAGGCAAGATATCCACAAAATTTCATTAAAATAACTTTGTAATTTTCGGAGAAAAAAATTTTTTTCGAAAGAAAATTTAAAATTTGAGTAACTCAATTTTCTCTAAACTTAGAAAGTTGAATTTTGGTACGTAGTAAGGTTGAGGCAACATATATAGTAAATTTCATTGAAACAGCTTTGTTACTTTCGGAGAAAAAAAAATTTTTCGAAAGAAAACTCAAAATTTTTCCGGAAAACCCCGTCTGATTTTTCTGGATAACGAACTCATCCAAGCCATTAATAAAAGACAGGCAGTTGCCAAGTTTCATCGAAATCGGTTAATTACAGCTACGGATGAAGACAACTTCGTTGTCGAAATACGTATCAAAAAAGATAGCGCATAACTCTGTTATTATTGTTGTACATACCAACAAAATATCAATCAGATTTTGGACCATATCACATCGTCTTCTATTTTAACACTAAAATAAATTTAATATTGAATGAGACAAACTTTAATTACTTTTAGTAGTACCAATCATAATAAAAATATGTCTAGTCAAAGTAACAAAACCCGATAAAAAAACAATTACGAAAACTAATAAATGCTGTTGAGCCAAAAATAGCCTTGTTAATATATCATATTCCCTTTCTTTGTCCAATTTTATCATATCTTTTGTTGGTCAGTAACAAAAGCCCAACGAATTATATCCCAAATGATACAGAAAACTTTACAACTCTAGATCTAAATAAAAGGACTGTAACAGCGGCAGAAGCAGAAGTCAATGGAAGGTTGATGAATGAATCTCATGAGTCAATAAGAAAAGCATTGACTAACCAACAGCAACCACATACTTATGAATTAAACATGTTTCAAATTTGAATAGCTCAATTTTCTGTAACCCTAGAAAGCTGAATTTTGGCACATAGTTAGGTATTTCCCAAAGCAATATGTAGACCAAGAAATTTTCGGAAAAAAAAATTTTTTTTGAAAGAAAACTCAAAATTTTCCCGGAAAACCCCGTTCGATTTTCCTGGCCAACGAACTCATCCAAGCCATTAATAAAAGAAAGGCACTTGCCGAGTTTCATCTAAATCGGTTAATTATTTTTTGAGTTATCAGACGGATACATATATATATATATATATATATATATATATATATATATATATATGTAAATATATATTTATATACATATATATATATATATATATATATATATATATATATAAATATATATATATATATATATATATATATATATATATATATATATATATATATAAGCATATAAAAATTCAAACTGACCCCGGATATGGGTTCTAGGGGTCCTAATTCGCGCTCATTTGAAAGAATTTTTGCAAAGTCTCACCATCGATACCTCTTTATTAGTGAATTTTTTTAATAAAAATTCACTAAAAAAGCCGGCGAAGATGTGCATTACTCTACTATTTCCGGCAGTTTTCCTTTCGCATATTAGAAGTTGCGCCGAGCGACGGTAACTTCTATTTGAAATGATTAATACCGCTGAAAGAATACACAAACAAAAGTATACCTCCTGCCCAAAATTATACCATGACATTCGAGTCATGTAGCCTTGGTTTATGTCTTGGCGCCATATCTTTAGGAATCGAGAAACACACAAAATGAACTTGTTTGAGGGAAAATTATGTAAGAAGAGATGTAACTTCTTAGTAAGATTAAAAAAATATATATCAAGGGAGTGACTGCGATTCGATTCTAGGGCCCAGGCTGTGTTTCTATCTTCTGGAGGATCATGTTTTTAGTCATTAACGCAACGTCAATTAGAAAAAGTAATATACAGAATAAAACATTAAAGCAACTTGTAAAGTGTCAGATGGTTATGATGAGCGGGGAGGACATCTGGACAGATAATTACATTTTGTATTAAAAAAACTATACATACTAACAGATTAAGACCAAGCGTCGTTATTGCTCCTATAAAATGCTACCAAAAAAATATAGCGCCAAAGCCAAACACTTGCAAGGCGTAGGAGAGGTAAAGAAATCTTCTTGGATATTTGAATTGTTATTTAAAAACTGTACATACCAGCAGGTTAAAATTAACCATGGTTAAAAGTTAAAAGAAAGATAATCTAATTGTTTTTAACTATACGAGTACCTAACAGTTTTTATTATAGGCCAAATCAAGAAAAATGTTGGCAATATTGTCTAATTTAACTTGGAATAATAATCAATATATAATGTTATTGATGAAGTGCAGTGGCTACAATGAAATAAACAGCTGCTGAAGACACAAAGTCATGGGTGCGACGACATCGCCTTTAGACTGTGATCATGATGATGGATGCAAAGCTTATTGGTAAATTGTTTACATCAGCGAAAATTTAAAATAAACGATTTACTATCCTTATATTACCTTTCTGCTTGGGCATAATAGTATATTTGAGTAGAAGTTTTATTATAAAATTAGCCTAAAAAATTTCGGACATCGTCTGTTTAGAAAGGATCACATAATGTATACATTTTTAGCGCTTTTTTTAAAGGCGTGTAATATTTTGTTGAACACATGTTTAGTGGAATGCTACCAAAATACAAAGATATATTTTTGTTGGTTGGTTGGTTGTTATTATCATTTTTCCGTCAATTTCTCATCAACCATCCGTACTAAGGTCAGTTCACTGCTTGCTTGCCTTTGCTCTAGTACGGTGTGCAAGTTTTTTGTGAATGTGAATTTTTTCTGTTACCGAATGTCTGGAAGCTTTTTACAATTTACTTATTTTAGCTAATTAACGATTTTCATTTTAGTGTAGAATTCCATGTTATATATATATATATATATATATATATATATATATATATATATATATATATATATATATATATATATATATATATATATATATATACATATACATATATACATATATATATATATATAAATATATATATATATATATATATATATATATATATATATATATATATATATATATATATATATATATATATATATATATATATATATATATATATATATACGGTGGCGCATTGAAAACGAAACAGACCGATTTGCGTCCAGAGGGGGACATGTTTTGACATAAAACTCAACTTTGTCACATCAACCCCTTAAGGGTGGTGATAACAACCCCTATATTTTAAACAGGGAGCACGGGTCTAGTGTTAGATCATTTGAAAGCTCTTTCTTTTTTAAATTCAGCACACAAATTTTTTTGGAAGTTTTATCACCTCGTTTAAAAATTATTCACAGTTGAAGATGCAAAAACGCATTTCACTCATTCCGATAAGAAATGTGCTGATAGTCAATGTTTTGTTGGTTTGTAAAAAAAATTGACTATCAGAACATATCTTATCGGAATGAGAGAAATGCGGTTTATTATTTCAGTTTGTCGGTCGGTTTGATACTTGATAGTACTACCGAAAATTAAATTCACAATGGTGTATTCTGTAGAAGAAAGAGTTGAAATGATTACTCTTCTTTTCAAAAACGATGACTGTGCCAACCGTACCGCAAATTTGTTTAATGAACGACATCCGAACAGACATGTTAACAGAAAATACATTTTGGAGTTAGTTGCAAAGTTTCGACAAAGTGGTTCAGTAGCCAACAAAAAAACGGGATCCTGAACGTAAATTTCCGGTTAGAAATGAGACTACTAAGATTGAAGTTTTAGGACAAATTGCTGCAGACCCAACTTTGAGCACGAGAAAATTGGCCACTGTTTCAAACATCAAAAGAAGAACTATTCAGCGAATATTGAAGCAACATAAATTTCACCCGTATAAATTTCATCTTGTACAACAACCGAATGAAGATGATTTTGATCAGCAGCTGGAGTTTTGTGAAGTTATGACTGCACGAATAGCTGATAACGGGAACTTTCTGTTCAATATCTGTTTTCAGACGAGTGTACGTTTTTATTAAACTCTACAGTCAATCGTCATAATTGTCGTTTTGGGCAGATAATAATCCACAGAAATTGAATGCCTGGACTGACATTTTTGGAGACCGTTTAATCGGACCAATTTTTCTTGATGGCAATTTGAATAGCGAAACGTATTTGGAGTTACTAGAAGATATCGTTTACCCTCTACTAATTGACATTGTTGAAAATCATGATCGCTATCAAGAAAATCAATTAGTGTTTCAACAAGATGGAGCCCCTCCGCATTTTTCACAACGTGTTAGGGAGTTTTTGAACAGAGACTTTCCAGAGCAATGGATTGGGCGTAGAGGTGCTATTGAGTGGCCCCCTGGATCACCGGATTTAACTCCTTTAGACTTCTTTCTATGGGGCCGTTTAAAGAGTAGAATTTACGCAACAGAACCACAGTCTCTATTACAAATATACAGATACACTTTTATTTCAGTGATGGTCTAATTCTTAAATATAACTTAATGATTTTCTGTATTTTATGTTTAAGTAATTCCTGATGAACACATACACAGGTGTCTGGACCTTCCTTTGTCTCATCTGATGACCAAATACAGCTAACATAATGAAGACCATGAGAAGAAATTTTTGTTTCTTGGTGTTCTTATTTTAAATTTTTTTTATGAAGGCTTTTCTATGATCATCAAGCAGAATATCGTCATAGTCATTCAAAAATTTTTGAAGTTGCATTTTATAAGGCACTCAAATGAATGTTAGATGTTCAACTTGCAAATATTACGTTAGCTAAAGATATAAACTGTTATATCTATGATTTCTCTATAAACTGTTATATCTATGATTTCTCTATTGTTTAATAAAATTGTTTATTTCGTCGATATATTCGACTACATAACAAATCAAACATAAACTTAGCTCAACACTACGTCGCTGCCGGTCCTGAAGCAGAAGCCCCCACTTCACCCCCGCCTCGGACCACGCCAGACCCAAACCCCCGCCCCCGTCGGGCCCCCGTAAGGTCTATGCGTATGCTAGGAATCATACGGTAGCGACACCTTGCAGAGAATTTACGATAACGGCTTGACGTGATTCTATTTTTTTTTTTAGTTTGCTTTTTCTATTATTTTTTTTCTTTGACAGTGACAGGTTGGTTCCAAGATAGGCGGCTTGAATTGACACATGACAGGTGACAGACTCGACAAATGACAGTTGACAGATCTGTCATATCTGTCAACGCCTACGCCTAAAGTGTTCCAGAACCCGCTTATCTATACTACTAGCATGTAATCGTATCGAATTGTCAGATTATTTAGATATATGCTACAAGATTGTCTTTAAAAAGAAACTAATTCACGCCTAATAACTATCCATGTTTGTGGCGCATATTTTATGAAAATGGTGTTTAGAGAATGTGCTGTGTACATGAAAAGCTTTTTGGGTTATTGTGTGCAACTGACTGATTTTGCACAAATCGCTTTGTGCTCCTATGTTCTAAGTGTATGGACACTAATACCGAAAACGCCCTAAAGAGATTAACAGAAAAAGCCACCGGAAATTATGACTCCAGCAGACAAAATAACGACTTCCGCGAAATTATTGATTTTAAAGACAATCTTTTTTCATGCAAGCATTCAACAATTTATGAGAAAGGTCCCTTTTATCAATGATTTTTAAAAATGTCACTAACTATCCCATTAATTGATTGTGATCCTGAAAATTTATTTTACAATAAAGATAGGTTTCAGTTAATTTTAACCAAATATATGCCTTACTATCCACTGTGGACAGCTATTATGATAAAAAATAGTAACAAAATTAACAGATATGGCAATTCATTCGTCGAAAACTATTTTGGCTATTTAAAAAATGATGATATTAGAAGGGGAGAAAAATCTCAAAGCATCAAGGTTTATCAGAAAATTGCGTGAAAATGTTTTGGCTCTGTATCGCGAAATTGAAATAGATGTGGGTAAGTCCAGATTAACTAAGACAACCGAAAAGGTGGATTTGGATAAAGATAGTTTCTCTCAAGAAATGTGGCGGAAGAAAGCAAAAAGGACCGGTTCGTATTTTTCAGGAAATTATATAAGACATAAATTATTTGCAACAAAATCCAAGTCAGCCCTACAAGAAAAATGAGGAAGAGGACATTTTTGACGTAGAAAAATGTCTGTTGTGTGGGGGCGGGAGACTAAATGAGACACCTTACTGGGTACAAGGCGACTCGTGTCAAAAAACGGCTCACCAAAAATGCGACTCGCCCACAGAGAAGAGTTATACGGGGGAATACAACTGTAAATTTTGTTCACAACAAACACCATTAAAAGATAATGTCTGCGCAGAAGATGAAAATGCGTGAAAACTTGTATGTTCTAGGTTTATCTCTAGATGATCTCGAAAAAATAGGAGAGACTGAACATATGACAATTGAGGAAACTACAAAAATGCAACGCGAAAGTAGTATATGGCTGCTTGAGAGGAAAAAACGACTGACTTCTTCAAATTTTGGAAGAATTTGCAAGACACGAAGGGACCAAAGAAAGTTACAGCTTGCGAAAAATATTATTAATGCAAAAGATTTGTCAGATATTGCTTCTATTAAATACGAGATTTTTACAGAAAGTGAGGCTATTCAAAAATACAAAACTGAGACGGGCAGCGATGTCAAGAAATCAGGGTTAGTAATTCATAAAAATTATGCTTATTTGGCTACATCAGCAGATGGATTAATAAACCAGGACGGTGTATTAGAAGTTAAGTGTCCCATGAAGGCAAAAAATCTTTCGGTAGAAAAAGCCAACTTAGAATATTTAGATACAAACTGTAAGTTAAAAATGACGCATAATTATTATTACCAAGTCCAAGGTCTCCTTGAAGTGCTGAATAGACCCTGGTGTAACTTTGTTGTTTATACTAAAGTAGATATTAAAATTGAGAGAATACAAAGAAATCGCCGTTTCTGGAAGAGCATGTTTCCAAAACTCAAAAGCTTTTATTTGTTTTATTATTTACCAACTATGCTTGTACCTCAGTTGACCACTTTATCAGAACCCGAACGTAAATGGACAACTATAAATGATATAAAAAGGCTTGATGGTCTTATTGACGATGTACAGTATTAAAAAAGTGTACCTAATAGAGGCTATATAGTTTCCGTACATGAAAATTTTCCATGTCGAATTAAGGAAATTAAGTATAGTGACTACGACTCTCTTAGTGAAAGCCATTGGCTAACTGGATTTTTAGTCAGTATAGCAACGAATATAATAAATATGGAATATGAAACGAAATTTCAAATACTCGAGGAGATAGTATCTTCCGGATATTTAAGGATTGATAATAAAAATGTTTTGTAAAAAATAAATAAACAAACTTCATCTTACCTTTATTTGATCCTTCTTGAATCAGAGCGTTGCAGGTTTCTACGTTGTTTAGAAACTTTAAATAAATATTGTAGACTGCTATATGAATCCCCTGTAGCTAAGAAGCGTAAAGTAATAGCTAAGCGATCTTGGACAGGTATAGCTTTTCGAAATTGCGTGTATTTTTTAGCAATTCTATGTCCTACAAGGCATATTAATGTTTCCAAATATTCTGCAGACATTCAACTAAAATTCATAACATGAATACTGTCCATATCTCTCAGTAATGTCGGATTTTCACGCCGTAAAACAGGCGTCTCGCCCACATTTTTTTTTTGCATTTCTTCTTTTTCGTGTTAAGTTAGAGCTTGTATAATAAAAAATGCACGAGCCGCCACGATCACATTTTCCGCGTCCATAGTTTATACCGAGGTTTGTACTCTATGAACACCAAAAACAAACTGGCGAATACAGGAACATAACAAACAGTACAAACACTACGAACATCACGAGCTTTTCTCACAAATATTTCTTTGGTTCGTCCGTGCGCGCTCGGCTCGTTCGGACAAAAATTCTCAAGTCAATACGCACCTTAAGATGTTACACCATAGAAAATATGTTTGTACATGTAACCCGCATGACACGAGCCACCTGTCAAAAAGTTAACTCAGTATGGATACCTCTACTCAGGATATCGAACTTTGCACAAAATGTGATCCTGGTTTTAGAAAAGAATTGAAGTTTTACTAGTGACCAGCAGATGGTGCGGAATTTACTTCTTCTTATGGAAGCATTTTTAATTTAATCTGTTTTTATTTAATATTATTGTTATATAGATCTCAAACAAACTAAACTAATAATAACCAACTTTATATAAACTCACGATCACGATAAAAGTTTGGTTAAGAGAATGCAGAAAAATGTCATATATATGTCCATAATAGTCAATAATGTGAATTGTTAATGCTACTCCGTACTCATTGTAGTTATTATCATTATATCAATGATGATTTTTAATCGTCGCAGAGCAGGTCAAACAGAACCGGCTTCTCATTGCTAACTTTAAGGCAGGAAAAATAATAAAGTATGCAGAAGTGCCTAATGAGTTCCCAAGTTTTAAAGCAGAATATGTACTTCTACAGTTGAGGGCAAAACTTAATCGAACTGTACAAATATACCTTAATAGATTTACAACCAAGTGTATAAGGTGTATCATTGAAAATAGAGAATGTGTTAGAGTGTCAAGAGATAACCCATATATACAGGGTGGGCCAAACTCGATGGCCTATTAGAAGTATTTAGAGCACCAAAAGAGATAGAGATCTGAAATTTGGGTTATTTTTGTAAGTGGTCGCGATCTTTGTTTCGAAAATATTTTTAACAATGCAGTGTTGCCACATCTACCCTAAATAGATACTAACTTTGTTTTTTCAAATAAAACACCCTATATATTATGACATTTTCGGGTCCCCCGGAACATTTACAAAGTTTTTTATACAAGTTATTTCTCACCTATCTAGAGCCGTTATGGAGATAAAAAATAATATTTAGGAAATTTGGCAACTTTCATTCCTCAATGAAAAAACGATTATCACCGCAACCGACATAGCTAGGATTCTGTATTTATGGTTTCTGTTTGTCAATGGGTTAATATATGATGATATGCTGTGATAATTCAATTACTGCATACAGGGTGTTCACAAAATGATGGACTTCTGATAGGACATTGAAAGGCAAGTAACTCGGAAATTTCAAATGGAACACCCTGTATTTTATAATGAAATAAGCAAGATTAATTTATTTCCATTCTAAAAGTGCTGGGCGATGTAGTACCTATTCTCAGCGGTTTTCGACTTATAAGCAAAAATAGAAAATATTGCCTTGCCTTGAATAGATTTGTTATAAACAGTAGGTGATGCTTCTAAATTGTCAAGATCGATTGTCAGAATTAAACTGTCAGTTTATAACTCTGTTCGTTATACATATTGTTAGTGATCTTTTATTGGAAATGGCAAATTCATATACAAATGAGCAAATTTTGGACTTGTTCTTCATGCATGGCCAGTGTAACAAGATTATTTCAAGGACATGCAGAAACTTCAACGAAAAGTATCCAGGCATTGTTCCGATGAATGGGAAGAAATTCAAGAGGTTACAAGCCAACTTTTTGAATAACGGTCACATGAGCAATCCAAGACTCCAAATGAAACCTGTTACAGGTAACGATGACAATATAATAATTGTCCTAGCATATTTTTTTGCATTTCCTCATGCATCACTTCATTCCGCCGAGAAAGACTTAGGAATATCCTATAAATCCATAGAAAGAATAATGCATAACTGTGGAATGCATAATTATAAATTCATAAGACTTCAAGCCATTGAGCCAACTGATCCGGAAAAACGCGTAAATTTATGTGAAATGATGTTAATTCGTACTCAAGAAGATCCAAATTTTCTGAAGAAAATTATTTGGACGGACGAAAGCAAGTTTACTAGAGAAGGCATCTTCAATCGAAGAAATTCACATTACTGGGCAGCGGAAAATCCACACTTCGTTAAAGAGACAGGGTTTCAACATAAATTTGAGTTCAATGTCTTTTGCTTGATGATGAACGACCAAATAAAATTTTGCTTTTACGAAGAGAATTTAAATTCGGAAAAATATCTTCAGATATTACGGACCACAGTATCTGACTTCCTCGATGAATTAAATCTTGAGACTCTCCGAGATTGCTGGTATCAGCTAGATGGTTCTCCAGTCCATTGCACAAACCAGGTGGCAAATGAACTTGTGGGAATGCTTGAAGATCGTTGGATACGTCGAGGAGGTCCTTGGGTTTGGCCACCGAGGTCACCAGATCTCACCCCACTGGATTTTTATCTTTGGGGTAGAATCAAACAACTTGTTTATCTGACGCCCATTAACACCAAGGAAGAACTCAAAAATAGAGTGTCGAGCGCATTACTATCTCTAGGGGGATGTGAGATAGAAGCAGCAACAACTCATGTTCTGACACAAGTCATAGAATGTTTGAGAGTTGAAGGAGGACGATTCAAGCAATTTAATTATTGATGTTCATTTCATTATTTATTTATTTGTGTTTGTTAATTTATTTGTTTGTATGTTTATTTTCGTCTTGTTATTTTATATGAGAATATAGCCAGCTGTCAATGGTGTGATTTTTTAGTGTTAAATAATGAATCAGATTTTAACATAGCAATTGGTTGAGGAACTAAAAATTAGTATTATTTAACACTTTACTTGCAATATTTTCTATTTTTGCTTATAAGTCGAAAACCGCCGAGAATAGGTACTACATCGCCCAGCACTTTTAGAATGGAAATAAATTAATCTTGCTTATTTCATTATAAAATACAGGGTGTTCCATTTGAAATTTCCGCGTTACTTGCCCTTCAATGTCCTATCAGAAGTCCATCATTTTGTGAACACCCTGTATGCAGTAATTGAATTATCACAGCATATCATCATATATTAACCCATTGACAAACAGAAACCATAAATACAGAATCGGTATGTCGGTTGCGGTGATAATCGTTTTTTTCATTGAGGAATGAAAGTTGCCAAATTTCCTAAATATTATTTTTTATCTCCATAACGGCTCTAGATAGGTGAGAAATAACTTGTATAAAAAACTTTGTAAATGTTCCGGGGGATGTGAAAATGTCATAATATATAGGGTGTTTCATTTGAAAAAACAAAGTTAGTATCTATTTAGGGTAGATGTGGCAACACGGCATTGTTAAAAATATTTTCTAAACAAAGATCGCGACCACTTACGAAAACAACCCAAATTTCAGATCTCTATCTCTTTTGGTGCTCTAAATACTTCTAATAGGCCATCGAGTTTGGCCCACCCTGTATATGCTGTACCCTCCAATGAAGGAGCAGTAAAATATTTAAGTGCATGCACACTTTTACGTGAGTATTCTACTCAATGCGGTGCTTCAAAGCCACAAACATTAAGAGGGACACAACTAAGCAAACAGCTAGATACATAGGGTGCTCCACAAAAGATAATTCTAGACGCCGACCTAGACCTCTTATTCGATACCAACAAAAGAATTGCCGGCGATTTAAATTCCAAACACCCTAATTGGCATTCTCGTAATGCCAACACAAATGGGAAAATCCTCCAAGCCTATGTCGAAAACCATGCAAACTGCACGGTTGACGCTCCACAAATACCCACACACTTCGGCAGTGCGGGTAGACCCGACGTGCTCGACATAGTAATCATGTCGAACACCACCATTCTCCATGAAATATCAATCCAAAACGACCTTTCGTCGGACCATAACCCAGTCTTATTGCAGCTCGGCGACGTCAGCGACGTACCCGCCCTCCCAAGGAAAAAGGTACTGTGGTCAGTTTTCACAGATCATCTTAAAAACAGCCTTGGCAATATTCCGGTTATCCGTAGCATTCCCGAACTCGAGGGTGCAGTGGATAAACTACAGTCCAAAATTCAATGTTCTATGGAACATGCATCTTCGCGCCACCCCAGACGCAACTATCGAGCCCACAACTTTCGAAGAAGTTTCCCAAATAATCAAATCATTAAAAAATAGGAAAGCACCGGGATACGATGGAATATCCAACGTAGCCCTGAAAAATCTCCCCCGCGAGGGCGTGGTATTCCTAGTTACGATTATGAATGCCATGCTGCGATTTCAACATTTTCCTTTCATGTGGAAACTTGCCGACAATATCAACATCCCGAAACCCAGCAAAGATGCGCTGTTCCCTCAGAACTACAGGCCCATTAGCCTACTACCAGTCTTTGGCAAAATCGCCGAAAAAGTCATTCAGAAAAGGCTAGCTTCATTCACCTCAGAAAATCATATCCTCCCGGATGAGCAATTCGGTTTCAGACACCAGCACTCCACCACAGACCAAGTCCTTCGTGTGGTGGAAAACATCATCGAAAGATTTAATAAAAACAAGTCAACTGGTGCAATATTTCTTGACATTGTTCAAGCCTTCGATAGGATTTGGCATGCGGGCCTCCTAAACAAACTTCTATCATTTAATTATCCTCTCCCTTTGATTCTGCTAATCAGGTCATACCTGCAACAGAGGAAGTACCAGGTCAAACATCTGGGAGCCAGATCTAGAACGTACCCAGCTACGGCTGGTCTCCCGCAGGGTTCTGCTATCTCCCCTCTGCTGTACAATATATTTGTCGCAGACCTTCCGACAGCCTCCCTAAACGTGACATACGAACTGTACGCAGACGACACTACCATCCTCAGCAGCTCCACTCAGCCGAGGATAATAATCGAACGACTTCAGACCGCCGTAGTCGAGCTGCAAGCATGGTATAGGAAATCCCTTCTAGCCATAAACCCCGATAAATCTTCAGCTGTCCTATTTTCCAAGAGGAGACACATACCTCACGAACACGTATCATTAGACAACCGTCTGTCTAATTCCCTGGCAAGATTCCGCCAAATACCTCGGGGTTTTCCTCGACAAACACTTAACATGGCGCCCCCATGTCGATCACGCCCGAAAAAAAGCCTCGATGTTCATCTCGAATCTGTTCCCACTTCTAAATAGAAATTCCAAACTGTCCATGAACAACAAGTTGCTCATGTACAAAGTCATCATCCGGCCAGCCTTGACCTATGCATCACCTGCATGGGCCACCGCGGCCGCAACACACATCAAGACCCTTCAAATCATCCAGAACAAAATTCTGAGAATGGTTACCGGAGCGCCATGATTTGTCCGAAACAGTCAGATTCACTCTGATCTAGAAATGCCTTCGATACTTGAGTTCATAACTCAACTATCCACAACTCAGTTCGCAAAAGCCGCTTCTCACCCAAATGCTCTTCTCCGTAGTGCCACCGACTACGATGAGCAACTTCCACATAAGCATAATCGTCCAAAGCTTATACTTACCCGCCAACGTCCCCGCGGCAAAAACATAATGGAAACATTCATACCCAAAAAATCATTGTGTGATATCTTTCCGACGGAGGTATGGACTAAGGTCCGGTACTCCCAGGGAGGAGGTTTTAGTGAGTACAGTCTCACAGTACCCCGATAACGGGGCCGTGAATGGGGTCTGCATGAGCAGTTCCCCATCCTGCATTAAAAAAAACATAGGCTGCTGACCTTCATTTAAACGAAACTGAAACTAAATATTTAGCAAATCATATGGGACATGCCGACCGAATTCACAGAGACTATTACAGAATTTCACAAACCCACAGAGACATTGGCATTTCAAAGATATTGGAAGGAGAAAATAACACTTCAGCAATTATTGACAGCAGTATGGAAAGTAATCTTTGCTCTCTTTCCATTGAAAATAATTGTAAGTAGTAACTATATTTCCATGGTTTAAAATTTTGAAAATCATAAGTAATGACATGACAGTTATAACTCTTATTCTTAGGAGGGCAAAATATTTTTTTAAATTTAGTTATCTTTTCTAAGACCGTGAATCAAAAAAAAAAAACTTTAAAATTATCAATAATTTTATTAAATAACTTCATAAGTTTTCTTTTTTCTCAAACATTGTATTTATAAAAAAATAAGGTACGAAAACCCCTGAAAATATATTTATTTATAGAAGTATTGTTTGTATATACACCAAAAAGTACAAGAAAGATTTTTATGACCTTCAGACGAAAAGGACAAAGTAAAGAAGTATTTTTTAGAAAATATCTCAACATGCGGCCAACTCTTACAGAATGTGGGGAATATATTCAAAAAACAAAATCTACAAAAACACCACTAATGGTTACTGCATGTATGAACAACATCATTGTACTGAACAATAAAGTTCAAGCAAAATCTAGCAAAAGCGAGTATATAGATGTACAGGGCAATTCATTACATTGTTGCCCCAAGAACTCTGCATGATTTCTGAAAAAATCAATTTTAGTTTAGTTTTTGGGAACTGCTTGCATAATGAACATCTTTCAATGCTAGCATTGGCTCTTAGTGAGTATGGTTGAGCACAGTTGCTCTTGTGTGTGACTCACAACAAATGACCAGTGTGGCGACCGGTTACGGAGCATGATGATTCACCAACAGGGAACGTGGACGGATGACGGAGCACGAACGTTGGGGAAAATGGATTCATTGTTGAATGTAACGCGGTCTAGTTAAGATATAAAATAATTCACTGTGTAATCGAGATATATTTATATATTAATAAAACTATTTGTGACTATAGAACATTGTGTATGTTATAGTGAATGCTAGGGCCCCACAAGTGGCCCCAGAATATGGCGATGGCAAATAAACTAGAGGGCAGATTTCGCGACGAAGAAGTATGAAGTGATGGAAAGTAAAGGGAATGAAGTTACGCTAAAGAAAGATGGGAAAACATTTAAACGCCACACGGAACATGAAAGAAAAAGCACCTGGAGAATCACCAGAATATTTTAAACATAAACTTTTGTCCCAACCAGCTATTAAACTGATCACGCCGCCTTCACCCATTCCACACCAGCCGGTCGCTCCGTTATCGAGCACGAGAACGACATCACACCTACAAGGATACCACCACTGACGCTGAAGAAAAAGGAAGGATTGTGGCGACCGGTTACGGAGCATGATGATTCACCAACAGGGAACGTGGACGGATGACGGAGCACGAACGTTGGGGAAAATGGATTCATTGTTTAATGTAACGCGGTCTAGTTAAGATATAAAATAATTCACTGTGTAATCGAGATATATTTATATATTAATAAAACTATTTGTGACTATAGAACATTGTGTATGTTATAGTGAATGCTAGGGCCCCACAAGTGGCGACGAGGATTCTTTGAACCTGTTATATCTAATTATAAAGGTAAGAATTCTTAACTGTACAGACTGTAAAGAGATAATAATTTAATTATGAGATGTTTTTTTGCCACCCTAAACATGTGGCTACATCTCTGAATATTAACTTATATATATATATATATATATATATATATATATATATATATATATATATATATATATATATATATATATATATATATATATATATATATATATATATATATTTATTACTATAGATAGCAAATAATAGAAAAGATTACGACATTTTAATGGGAAAACGGGAAATTTATACATCCTAGTATATATAAAATAAAGGTATACACCCTAATGTAGCAACGAAAGAGTGTAGCATGAGATGTCAACGCCCGACATGAATGTCAGTGACCCATGTAGCAACCCTCGATGTTAAGTTTCATTCGAGTAATAAAATAAAAAATTATATTCTAGAAATATCCGTAAAGAAACCAAGAACAATGCTTCAGTTTTTGTAGGGAGAATGAGATTGTAGCTAATAAATGCAATTCTGTTGATTTATTGTGTGTAAAAATAGGTATGACCAAGCTACCTAAAGGCTCGATGTATTAAAAGAGCAGAAGTCATTTGTAAAAACAAAACTTTATGTAGTATTAAGGTATATGTGCGCGCAAGAAAAAAACGTAAAAAGACACTAAAGGTTTGACGGAAAGCTCAAACACAGGTGGTTTGATGAACAATAGCCTTAATAAGGTATATGTGCGCGCAAAAAAAAGGTGAAAAGATACTAAAGGTTTGACCGAAAGCTCAAACACAGGTGGTTTGATGAACAATAGCGTTTTTTCACCTGTAAGAAAGTGAATAAAAGCAAGAGTCCGGGAGTGTCCGGAGGTCTTTTCATCAAGTGAATTCATCGGCATCATTTCAGCAGATCATGTGATCATCGTCATCATTATGTAAGTTGACATAAGAGATTCCAGAGTGCATCGAAGAGAGATTATAAAAAACCTCCAGAGTGCTACGAATATGGAATATATCAACATGTTAATAAATTAAATCCATTAATAATCAATAAATGGGCAGTAAAATATGGCATGGACAAATTAGAAAAATAATAATAATTAATAATGGACAGTAATAATGGAAAAACAATATATAATCCAATGGAAAATGTTTCAGTAAGTGTTTTCTTTTCCTAAATTGATCAGTGCGGTTTGAATTTCACCTTTTTAACTGCACCAATTAAAGATTCAGTGCCAATAAATTTCAATAAGCAAAAATTTGCTTGAAATGAACAGAAAGAGACTGTGATCTCTGTAGAATTGTCGATGTATATTGCTTATGTTATATCAATGTTTAACCGGTAATTGTGTAATTATTTATAATGTTACCTGAATGTTTTAATAGGATTTTTCAATTTATGTTTATGTAATGAATGCTTTAAATGTTTCTGTTTGTATTTAATGTGTGTCACCTAGACACCGTAAAATTTGTGTAATGAATTAAATGGAATGTATAACAGATTGTAATTAACCAGAAGTATTGTTTTTCGTTAATAATTAATCAGTAAAATTGTTGTATAGCCATCTGTGCAAAGCGAAATTAATTTTTGATCAAGTAAAAATCAATAAATGAATTTAAATAGTACATATTAATGAATTTTAATTAGTAGAAGCTAGCTGTAATTATAATGAACCCAACCTGATGATTAAGATATATGTTCTCAGCTCTAAAATATATATTTGCAGGTATACTAAAATAAATACCATAGCAATATATATATATATATATATATATATATATATATATATATATATATATATATATATATATATATATATATATTTGTGTGTGTGTGTGTGTGTGTGTGTGTGTGTGTATTTAACCGAATGTTTTTGCCAACTGATGACGCATGTTAAACGTTCAAAATTATTGTTTCGAGTAATGTTTATCTTAACTTTATGTTAGGTCTTATGTAACCCATAAGGTGTTCGATTTAGGCATCTAAATATTACATAATATGTCATAAAAAAATTGGTACAGTAAAAACCGTACTTTGGATTGATAACATTATAATTTTTTTATCGCGTGGGCTTGGAGATTGATATAACACACTTTTGATTCCTTATCGTTTGTTTTTCTTCTTCTCTTCTAGTCAACTCTGACAGAGACAGGAATCAGACCATTCTTAGGCGATACCATCGACAAGGCTTTACTTAGAGCGGAGTGGGAGAAATGGTTCAGAGCGCTAGATCTATACCTAGCCTCAGAAGATATGACCGATGTCGTAAAGAAGAGAAACACACTTTTGCACCTGGGTGGTCCACAGTTACAAGAGGTAGCTTACAGTTTACCGGGAGCTATTGAATCAGTCAATACGGAAGGAAATAACGACGTTTTTAAAACACTAGTGGATAAATTATCAGACTACATTTCTCCCAAACAAAATTCTACATTTGAGCGCCATGTATTCCGAAGTATCAAGAAAGACGAAAATGGAAACTAACAAATTCTTGTTGAAGATAAGACAACAGGCGAAGCGTTGTTTTTTCGGTAGTACTGTTATGGCTAGTGAAATAAACATGAAAGTTAAAATTATTGATAGTTGAGCTTCACCAGATTTAAAAAGGAAACTTTTGGAAAAGGAACGCACTCTCAACGAAATTATTGAACTTTGTCAGGTGCACGAACAAATATCAAACCAATCAATGGCTATGAGTGCAGGTTCAAGTGGCCAAAGTACCTCATCTCTGACAGTAAACAAAATTGGAACAAATCACAACAGACAGGTGTACCCATGTTCGAGGTGCGGGAAAATTAACCGTAATAATAATATAAAAGTATGTCCGGCCCAAGACGTCAAATGTCGAAAGTATGGCTTTCAAGGTCATTTTACTATATGTTGTAGAACGCGCGACACACCTAAAAGACCATTGCAGTCCAAGTTTGGTAAACGAGTTGATCGGTGGTAAATTTTGTGGACACTGAAGAAATGAAAGCGGACCCAACAGGGAATGACAGCAATAATTTTGACTGTTTTAGTGTCCATAAAGCAAAGCAGTCCAACCCAGGTGATTCGTGCGACGACTTGGTCCAATCTTTAGTAGGTGGAGTAGAATTAATATTGATTATAGATTCGGGGTCAAAAGCCAACATAATAAGAGAAACTGACCGTGAATCACTTTCTTCACATAACAAAATTATTTGGGATCGTACCACAAAGAATACGGATTCGCTAGAACTATATGGCACTAGTAGTTCACTTTAAATTAAATACAGATTCACAACAACAATCAACTTCCCAGGTGAAAGTGAGCCCATTACAACTTTTTATGTGGTAACAAATGGAGACATTTCCATAGTGGGAAAAGATACAGTCAAGGAATTGGGAATATTAAAGTTAGGACTTAATGTAAATAAAATAGAGAAAACAACCACGTTTCCCAAAGTAAAGGATGTTTTAGTAAAACTATGTATAGACCCATACGTAAAACCCGTACAACAACCAGTAAGAAGAGTTCCAGTCGCAGTCGAATCACAGGTCGAAGACAAACTGAACGAGGCATTACAAAATGACATAATTGGAAGAGTAATGGAACCTAGCGCCTGGATATCACCGGTAGTTGTTATTTTTAAGTCCAGCGGAGATATTCGAGCCTGCGTTGATATGGGTAGAGCGAACGAAGCTATCCAAAGAGACAACTACCCTTTGCCGACATTTGACTCCTTCTTAACTAAGCTCAAAAACGCAAACTATTTTTCACGCCTCGATTTGTTACACGCCTATCACCAACTTGAGTTACACCTAGATAGCCGTCCTATTACAACATTCATTACTCACAAAGGAATGTTCCGATATAAACGGTTGATGTTTGGAGTCAATTCGGCACCCAAAATATTCCAGCGAATATTTGAAGGGATGCTACCATCGTGTAAAAACTGCTTAAATTATTTAGATGACATAATTATATTTGGCTCTTCTGAATTAGAACACGACACATGTGTTAAGGAGGTTCTAAATGTCCTTGAGGAAAACAATGTTTCACTAAACAAAACGAAGTGCCGAATAAAGGTGCAAGAATTAGAGTTTTTGGGTCACAAGATATCTAACAGATGTATAGACACCGACGAGAGGAAAGTAAAAGCCATTTGATGCAGGAACCGAAAGACACATTTTCTCAGTGATAGAAAGAAGCACACCCAAAGCGTTGAAGATATCACAAGTTATTGCGGAAAGCAGGATAGAGGTTGTGGTAAAGTAATAATACAGAATATGGCGATGGCAAATAAACTAGAGGGTAGATTTCGCGACGAAGAAGTATGAAGTGATGGAAAGTAAAGGGAATGAAGTTACGCTAAAGAAAGATGGGAAAACATTTAAACGCCACACGGAACATGAAAGAAAAAGCACCTGGAGAATCACCAGAATATTTTAAACATAAACTTTTGTCCCAACCAGCTATTAAACTGATCACGCCGCCTTCACCCATTCCACACCAGCCGGTCGCTCCGTTATCGAGCACGAGGACGACATCACACCTACAAGGATACCACCACTGACGCTGAAGAAAAAGGAAGGATTGTGGCGACCGGTTACGGAGCATGATGATTCACCAACAGGGAACGTGGACGGATGACGGAGCACGAACGTTGGGGAAAATGGATTCATTGTTTAATGTAACGCGGTCTAGTTAAGATATAAAATAATTCACTGTGTAATCGAGATATATTTATATATTAATAAAACTATTTGTGACTATAGAACATTGTGTATGTTATTGTGAATGCTAGGGCCCCACAACCAGTTTTGTATATTATTGAGTATGTTGTGCGAGTGTAATAATAACTGTCACAGAGTCAGTTTTGTTATTTTCTTTAAAATCACCATATAGGGGAAGGCTGCGCATAACGGGCCTCTGGGGTATAATAGGCACCTTCCCTTTCTCCTCGCAGCTCGTCCCGCCACGTTCAAACGCACCAACATTCTACTTAGAACTCAGTGAACGTGAACCGACGTTAATTGCATGCGAGTGAGGCACCTCTGTGCTGCACAAATTCGAAAAACGTGTTATTGTACCATCCGATCTTATTTTACCAAATCTTTGGTCAGTCATAACTTGACCTATGGTGTGTGAGTGTAAATTAAACTTGGTGGAATCGAGGTAAGTAAACAGATTGATCATTAGCATAGTATTCTGATATTGAATTCTTAGGTTATGTTCTGTTTTAACATGTAATATAAAAAGTGGCACCTGGGGCATAATGGGCGGGGTATACTGGGCATGCCCATTATGCCCCGTATTCTTTGTCGTATATTTGATTATTTTTTTTTACACTACACTGAAATTCAAAACTGTGTCGTATTTACATCTTGTAGTTGTTATGGTATTTAGAATGTGTTTTATTGGAAAAAGCGAGATTTAACTGACTTAATTCATACATTTATGAAAAGATATTCATGAATTTAATGTATAAATTTATAAGACGCGTCTTTTTTTTCAGATGGTACGTAATTACGTAAAAAAGACTACAAGACAAGAATGGTCTCAATAAGCACAGCAGAAAGCCATTGAAGATGTAAAATCTGGAAAGCTGAGCTGCAAGGCAGCTGCTCGTTCTTACAATATTCCCCGGTCTACACTGCAAAGATTCGTTAAAAAAGTGTTGAAAATCCAGCTATTACAGCTGAAATAATAAAACCCGGTAGCTTCAAACCCGTTTTTTCTCCAGAACAAGATAGTTAACTTGCCG
This sequence comes from Tillus elongatus, assembly GCA_964006375.1. Classification (NCBI taxonomy): domain Eukaryota; kingdom Metazoa; phylum Arthropoda; class Insecta; order Coleoptera; family Cleridae; genus Tillus; species Tillus elongatus. Next base: position 31,203,363 of record OZ023270.1, read on the forward strand.
AATAGCTGAAAGGCATGGAATGTCGCCTGTTCGGTCTATCAACTAAATAATTCCGTAGTCTAGCATATAAACTGGCGGAAAATGGCTTGCGTCACAACTTTGATCACGAATCGTAGTTGGTTGGAGAGCACTGGTTAAATTATTCCTTAAAAAGAAATCCGACTGTGTCACTAAGAAAACCGGAAGCTACGTCAGCTGCTCGAGCTCAGGGCTTCAACCGAATTTCTGTGGTAAAATTATTCGATTTGCTAGAGAAGTGCATAGATAAATATAAAATAGGAGCAAACAAAATATCTAATGTAGACGAGATTGGCATAACAACGGTGGCTAAGTCTTTAGGAAAAATTTTCACTAGCAAGGGGAGAAAACAAGTGTGATCTCTGTCATCTGCAGAGAGAGGGCAACTACTCACTGTTAAGGTGTACATGGGGGCTGATGGCTCTTTTATGCCCCCAATGTTTATATTTCCAAGGGCGAGAATGAAAATAGAGCTTATGAATAGTACTCCGCCAAATTCATGGGGCGAATGCAATAAAAAGGGATGGATAACAAAGGAACTTTTCTTGACTTGGAAATGGTCACGTGCAAAAAAAGATGATCCAGTACTGCTGCTATTGGATGGTCACGTAACGCATGTTAAAATCATATAACTTATAGATCATGCCAGGGATAATGGTGTTGTGTTGTTGTACTTCCCAGCCTATTGTACACATCGTTTGCAACCTTTGGATGTGGCGTTTATGAAACCATGAAGCACTTATTATGGCGAGGAGGTAAAAAAATGGCTAAGAACTCATCCTGGTAGAACAGTTAGCCACTACCAGGTCGGTGAGCTCTTCGGAAATTCCTACCTGCGAGCAGCCACAATGTCGGTTGCAATCAATGGATTTAACTGGCATATGGCCAGTGGATCGTAATGTGTTTCAAGATGTCGACTTGCTGCCAGCTGCTGCTACAGACCTGCCCGCCGAAGAAGAGAAAAGTCCAGCTACAGACAGGCCTGTAGACAAAAATAAAAGCTCTTGTGCCGAACTCTCTTCAAATGTAGATGACAATCTGGATTTGATGGACACATCAGCTACGAATCCTGGGACATCATCTACATCGAGTAAACCACGTCCAATGACACTCGCACCTTGTCCATTGACAGCTTTGCCAGGTCCATCCACATTTTCACCTAGACCATCTTCGCTAATTCCAGGCCCGTCACCAACTCAGGCATTTCCATTTCCTAAAGCGCCTACTAAGAAACGAGTTTCGAAACGACGAGGTAAGACAGCGATGCTATCAAGCTCACCGTATAAGGAGTTGGAAGCTGTGTCAAACGTTACTTGTAAACAGAAGAATGCTATAAAACGGAAGGTTTCTTTAGAGGAAAACATCACCAAGACAGTCACGAACCCCAAGAAGACCAAATCAACAAAAAGAGGGAAAATACAGAACACAGGTTCCGAAAACGAGGACGATGAAGATTGCCTATATTGTGGATATTTATATTCACAATCTACAGAAGGATGGATCTCGTGCACAAAGTGTGGCAAGTGGGCACACTGCTCTTGTGCTGGAGAAGACGACAGCGATTCGGAATCTACTCACGTTTGTGCTTTTTGTGTTTGACTTTTGACATTTAAATTGTATTGTTGATGCAAGTTTGTATATATTTTTGAATTTGAAATTGCCGCCAGACATTTAGGGATTGCTGCTCGCCGTGGTTGGCACCACTGAGAGGAGGAGAGGGGGCAGATTTTGTGACAGCCTCTCTCTCTCTCTCGCGACGTAAACCAGCGTCACTGCGTCAGAATCAGTCGTCCTGAAAACTGCTAGTACTCCAGACTAGGGATGTGCTCCAGATTTTCTGGTCTAATTTTCTTGTTACATAATTTTTTGCCTTATTTGGGGTGAAGATAGTCGCCCGACCTCCAAAGAAGACCCTAAAACCCACGTGAAGATACAGTCCATTACACAGGTGAGTGCATCTCTTATTTGTCTGGTATAATTTAAAATCTAACTTTATTGTAAACAATTCCTCTTTATTATTTCGTAATATCTTGCAACAACATTTTGGTCCATCGAAGCCGATGCTTGTTTGATTAGAATTGACACTTGTGGGTGTTCATATCGTGAATTTATGCACACGTGTTTGGCGGTTTTGTTGTTAAAAATCGTAATTTATAGCCTCCAGGGTTTGGTTAGAACACGTGTTCGGGTCGGCAAATCCGTGTTAGTGTAATTGTTTTGCTTGTTTAATTTGTTTTACGGCCTTTTAGCGTCAAAATTGTTTTGTTTTTCAGTGTCTCGCAATCGGCGATTTTCGAGCTCTGTTACTTGTTTGAAACGTGTTTTTTTCGACGTGAAACACGTGGTTATCATCCGATTGGGTTCAGGTTATATCAGTCTTTTCTAGTTTGCCTTTTCGTTTTTTGTCATTTTTGAAATGGAGGTGGAAAAGTTGATAAATAAACGTAACTCTGTTATGAATCGAGTGCAACACCTATCAAGGTTTGCATTAGACGCCAAGGCTGAACCCACAAAAAGGAATGAATTTAGAATCAGATACCAAGGTCTTAACGATTCTGTAAATTTGTTTGATTCTTTACATCTGGACATCGTGTCTTTAATGAAGGATAAGGATAATTTGGCTTTACAATCGGAGATTCAGACAGACCACGACAACATACAGTACAGCATCAAGTCAATCTATTTTGAAATTTGTGGTAAGGTTACTGCTGATGCTGCCGATGTAGCTAAGTCGCTCGATAATGAGGCTCACTCTGATAGTGGAACGGGTGGCAGACGTAATGTTCGATTGCCTAAGATCGATATTCCGAAATTTGACGGGGCGATTGGTCAGTGGCCACGTTTTTTCGATTTGTTTAGGACTCTGATTCATGAAAATGACACTTTGTCAGATATTGAGCGTTTCCAGTATCTTCTTGCTTCCTTGACAAAAGAACCAGCTTCAATAGTTCAAAACCTACCCCTCATTTCGGATAATTACCAAGTGGCATATAATTCGCTAGTTTCAAGGTATGAAAATAAACGTGTGTTGCTTACGAATTACTGGTTAGCTCTTCTTAATGCTCCGAAGGTGTCAGGCGATTCATCTCGAGATTTAAGGAATTTGTTGACAACATTTACTGAAAACGTATGTGCGTTAGATTTATATCAAGAGCAGCAGTATGATTTGTGGGACTTTACGAAATTCAATTTCCTTTTGCAAAAGTTAGATTCCTCTATCCGAAAGCAATTTGAAATACAGTTTGGTGACTGTGAGGTCCCCACGTACTCGCACCTTAGTGATTTTTTAGAAAAACAGTGCAAGGCTCTTGAAACATCTGCGCTAACCGTAGCACCGGTCTCAGTGAAGAAGGGTCCTCAAATGTTGAAAGGGAAACAGTTCGTGCAGCCGAAACCAACCACTTCTTTGGTGACTAGTGTTAGTAAGTCAGATTCATCAATTTCTTGTGTGTGTTGCCAGGGGGAACACTCATTGACGAAATGTGACAAGTTCTTAGAAATGTCTCCTAAGGATCGTCATACCTTAGTGAAGAGGAAAAGTCTGTGCTATAATTGTCTGGCTGGGTCTCACAAACTCGCAGGGTGTACCTCGAAATTTAATTGTCGTGTTTGTACTAGGAAACATCACACATATTTGCATTTTACATCAAGCTCTGGTCAGACTAATACACAAACATGTGAGCAAGGTGATAACAGACCCGACCAAGTAACCGGTCAAGTCGTATTGACAAGCACGCTTCCCAGCTTCCCTGTTGTATTATTTGCCACATGTAAAGTGGATGTGTGTGATGCTTATGGGGTGTATCATAGATGTCGTGTGCTGCTCGATTGTGCAAGTCAGGCAAATTTCATTACGCAGCGCCTTATAAGCAAACTTTCTCTGTCGAAGTCACATGCTTCTGTTCCAATTCAGGGGATAAATCAGATGGCCACCGTTACTGATTTGGGGGTTACTTCATTTAGGTTGAGACCTCGGGACAAACCTAATCCTAGTTTCGATATCGATGCTATTGTGGTTCCCAGAATCTGCGACAAGGCACCTTCAACGGACGTACAATCATATGTCTGGAATCATATCAAAGACCTTGCTTTAGCGGATGATACTTTTGGTCAGCCAGGGGACATTGATATTTTATTGGGTGCTGATATATATGCAATGGCATTGTTACCGGGACTTAGAAAGGGTAAGGATCAGGAACCTACTGCTATCAATACAGTGTTTGGTTGGGTAATCTTGGGTAGTGTACCAGCCCAATCGAATTTAGTGGTTGATTCCTTTTGTACGTCGGTCGATGTTTCTCTGGACAAAACTCTCAGACAATTTTGGGAATTGGAGCAAGTGCCTCAGTGCACATTAGCGAGTCCGGAAGATGCCCTGTGTGAGAAGATCTTCCAGGACACTCATTCACGTGACTCTAATGGTAGATATGTCGTGGGCCTGCCATTTCGTGATGGGATGCCAGATCTGGGTGAGTCACATTCCATGGCATTGAGACGGCTTCATGCTCTAGAGAGACGATTGTCCAAAGAGTCAGATATCCGTAGAAAGTATGTGGCTTTCATGCGTGAGTATCTGAGCGATGGGCACATGTCTCCTGTGTCGTGTAAGGTATCACATCCTAGTGCCGTCTACTACATCCCTCATCATTGTATCTTGAAACCCGAAAGTACCACTACAAAGTTACGGGTGGTGTTCGACGCCAGTGCTAAGACCTCAAATGGCGTCTCGCTCAACAACACCCTATTGGTTGGACCCAAGTTGCAGCAGGATATTGTGACAGTCCTGTTGAATTTTCGGGCTCATCGAGTCGCCTTTACTGCAGACATTAAGCAAATGTTTCTGCAAGTATTGGTGGCAGAGGAGCATAGGGACTTCCAGCGCATTCTTTGGCGGTTTTCCAATTCTGAGCCAGTGCAAGAGTTCAGACTCAATACAGTGTCCTTTGGTGTTGCTTCTAGCCCCTATCTTGCCATTAGGACCCTCTTACAGGTGGCAACAGATTTAGGTGGTAAATATCCTCTTGCAGCAGACGTCATAAGGTCTGACACGTACGTGGATGACATAGTAACTAGTGTGCCAGATTCCAATTCTGCAATTGAAGTGAAATCTCAACTGATAGGAATGCTCGGAGAGGCTGGATTTGAGTTGCGAAAATGGGCAAGCAATGATCCCGAATTTCTTGCGTCTCTCCCCAGTAGTCATCAGCAATCTCTGTGTTTCGACTCTGATGACTTAGTGTCTGTCAAGATTTTAGGACTACAGTGGTGTCCAATGACTGACTGCTTCTCGTACAAGGTACATCCAATTGAACGCAAATGCACTAAGCGTAACATACTGTCAGAGCTTGCTAGAATCTTTGATCCTTTGGGTTTCTTGTCTCCCCTCACCCTCTCTGCGAAGCAGCTGATGCAGTTCCTGTGGCAGCTAGGCATTTCGTGGGATGAAAAACCACCACTAGAAGTCGAATCCAGGTGGGACACATACAAATCGCAACTTTCTTGTTTGTCATCGTTGTCAATTCCGCGGTATGTGTCTGCTGAAGGTACTACTTCTTCTACATTGCATGGATTCTCGGATGCGTCTGAGCTTGGTTATGGGGCCGTAATTTATCTTCGTGTTGTATCCGCCAGCGGAGCCATAAAGATATCTCTCTTGTGTGCTAAGTCTCGTGTCTCCCCACTAAAAAAAGTATCAGTACCCCGATTGGAGCTTTGTGCAGCAGCCTTGTTAGCAGAGTTGATGGAGTTCGTTCAGGTTACATACCGAAAGACTATTTCTGTTGATAATATATTTTGCTGGTCTGATTCCACAGTTGCCATTCAGTGGATTAAGTCATCTCCCCATCGATGGAAAACGTTTGTGGCCAATAGACTGGCGCTCATACAAGAAAAGGTACCCCCTGGTTGCTGGTCACATGTTTCGGGGTTAATCAACCCTGCAGATTGTGCATCGCGCGGACTTATTCCTAATGAGCTTCTCAATCACCCGCTATGGTGGACGGGTCCGGCTTTCTTGTCCGAACCATCCGATACATGGATTAGCGCAGAATCTTTAGGTGAAGAGTCTGATGTCATGATGTCGGAGCAGAGGCAAGTTGTGTGCATGACAAAGGTTGTTTCGTGTGATTGGCCGCTGAATTTGTTAGAAGGGTATTCTTCGCTGAGGAAAATTCAAGGTATCATTGCTTACAGTATGAGGTTTGTCAAAAATCTGAAATTACCCCGGAAGGACAGAATTTCGGGCGCATTGAGTGAGGCGGAGCTTTACACTGCACTGACTTTTCTTGTTAAAGCAGTACAAAGGTTGGCGTCTGAGAGGGAAATGCGTGACATTGAGCATGGTCGACCTTGTGTAAAGTCTATCCGTAGGCTGGCCCCATTTGTGGATAGGGATGGTGTTCTCAGGGTGGGCGGTAGACTTAGATGCTCGGACTTGTCGTTTGATGCAAAGCATCCCATGCTTCTGCCACGTTCACACTTGCTCACTGACTTGGTGATTCGTAGTGTCCATCAGAAACACTTACATCCTGGACCTCGTACCTTGCAGTATTTGTTGTCACAAAATTTTTGGATTCTTTCGGCCCGCCGGGCAATTAATAGTGTGCTTGGGCAATGTTATCGTTGTTTCCGTGTTCGCCCGGTAACTTTGACACCTGTAATGGGGGATCTTCCTCCAGTAAGAGTTTCTCAGCTGAAACCATTCTCTCACACTGGAATTGATTTTGCCGGTCCATTTCTCGTTACCCAGGGAAGATATCGTGGTGTCAGAAGTGCGAAGGCATATGTGTGTATTTTTGTTTGCATGACCACAAAGGCTGTGCATATTGAATCGGTATCAGACCTCACCTCGGAGGCTTTTCTTGCTGCTTTTCGGCGCTTTGTGGCTCGAAGAGGTCGTTGTGACAATGTCTACAGTGACTGCGGCACTAATTTTGTCGGGGCCAACCGATTGTTGGTTTCATACGCACATCAGGTGACTGATTCCTTGTCAATTGAGTGGCATTGGAATCCCCCATCAGCGCCGCACTTTGGAGGACTGTGGGAAGCAGGGGTTCGTTCCATTAAAACTCACTTGCGTCGTGTTGTTGGCACACATGTTCTGACATTCGAGGAACTGACCACTGTTCTGGCACAGATTGAAGCAGTTCTTAATTCCGACCGCTCTGTAGTCTTAGTACAGACCCCAATGACATGACATCGCTTTCCCCTGCGCACTTCTTGACCATGGAGCCTCTTTGTGCCCCACCTGACCCAGACGTGACTGATGTCAAACTTACCAGACTTTCTCGTTGGCAACTTGTTTCCAGAATGCATCAAGATTTTTGGAAACGCTGGAAAAGTGAATATTTGCACACCTTGCAGCAGCGCAATAAGTGGTCTACCCCCCAAGAAGCTCCTTCGATTGGTACTCTCGTTGTCATCAAAGATGAGACAGTGTCTCCGCTTGTGTGGAAGTTAGGGCGCATATTGAAACTCTATCCGGGTCGTGATGGCGTTGCCCGTGTCGCTCAAGTACGAACAAGCACAAGTATTTTAGATCGTCCTATGACCAAGCTGTGCCCTTTACCTTCGCAGTAAACGGCCAGTACGCATCTCCCATTTGTATAGTTAGTTATAGTGTGTATCTACCAATTTAATTTAATCTTTGCATTTTTTAATCGGAAATAAGTAGTCCTTATTTGGTGGGCGGAATGTTGATGCAAGTTTGTATATATTTTTGAATTTGAAATTGCCGCCAGACATTTAGGGATTGCTGCTCGCCGTGGTTGGCACCACTGAGAGGAGGAGAGGGGGCAGATTTTGTGACAGCCTCTCTCTCTCTCTCTCTCTCGCGACGTAAACCAGCGTCACTGCGTTAGAATCAGTCGTCCTGAAAACTGCTAGTACTCCAGACTAGGGATGTGCTCCAGATTTTCTGGTCTAATTTTCTTGTTACATAATTTTTTGCCTCATTTGGGGTGAAGATAGTCGCCCGACCTCCAAAGAAGACCCTAAAACCCACGTGAAGATACAGTCCATTACACAGGTGAGTGCATCTCTTATTTGTCTGGTATAATTTAAAATCTAACTTTATTGTAAACAATTCCTCTTTATTATTTCGTAATATCTTGCAACAACAGTATTGTGTCCATTTTCCCCCGGTACCGGGGCATAATGGGTTCATGGAATTTCGTTTTAATTGTCTCTTTTATTTTTTGAGCGTGTTTCATATTTCAACTGCTAATAGAATAATACACCTTGTAACTCAAAACATTCGCAGCTTTCTTGCATGTTTCTTTCGATATAGCAAGCAATAACAATTAAGGGGGCCGTTATGCCCCGCCTTCCCCTATAAATTAATTATGCTTTTATTTGCAGTGAGATGGTCAGCGAAAGAAATTAAAAAAATGAAGTCAGTTTTCACAGAGTATATATCTTCAGTAAAGCTTCCTTCAGAACATGAATGTCTTTTGGCGAAAGAAAAAGAAAGCAGTGTTTTCAAGCAGTAATCACCAATATCAATGAAATTGTAGATACATAACCACTTGAAAAGGAAACAGCAGTATGATTCTTCTGATGAATATTAACAGACTAAAATTTAAGCTACAAAAAAATTAATTCTGTATGCCGGTTTCGGCAGCCAAAAATACTATTTCTAAAAACTATGCTTTTTCTAAATTATCTAGAGTATTAGGCAGCTTTTAAACCTGCAGGAGTTGTCAATTTTAAAACCTGAAAATTTTACTTCACCTTAATATACACATACAAGAGATAAAGATTCAAAGTACTGATGAGTCATTACTTTGTCAACATCTGAGGTTTTTTTATTGTTTTTGGTTTAAATAAAGTTTATAACATTTTTTGAATTCTTTTTATACCACCCTTTTTTAAGTAGTTTTTAGCTATTGAGTATTTTGAAAATTCTTTAAAATACAACATGATTCATTTCCCCGATAAAGTCCAATAGCTTCTTTAATATACACTTTTTGGAAAACACTTTCAGACAAAAGTTTTCTACCATGTTAAGGTCCATAACATAAAATTATGTTCAGCTACACAGCGTGGTCCATATGTCACTAGCCCTAGGTAGCTTTGTTTTTTTAAAATTAAACACCCTATATACTATTATATTTTTTAATTTTAAAGAAAATTCTGATTACAAATTATAAGAAGTGCTATGGCATAAAAGTCAATGCTTTTCAAGTTATTCAAGTTTCTTCAAAAAATTTGACAAATGTAGAGTTTTTTTCAGGTACTGGTATCATTCGCACACCACATCCGCAAAACTTGAAATTCAGCGCAAGTAGCCGACAGGTGCTCGTCCATCTGGTGATGGTGTGAAAAATCATAATTTATATACAGGGTGATTGCTAGAGAGGCTCCCATTTGCTGAAATTCCAATATAAATAACTCAAAAATTTCAAATGGAACAGCCTGTATATGAGCACCTGAATCAATACAAAAATTGATTATCCTTCGGATGGATATGGGTTTTTTACATGTAGAGCTGATAATTTCAGTTATTCAAAAGTTATCAATTTGATTGCAACTACATGATATAATGATTGGATTGTTTCCGTTTTGTATAGTGTGCACTGATCATGACAGAATTATCCAAAATGTCAGATTTGACAAGTATTTACAACATTGTCTGTTCGTTGTTGTGTGATTGTGTAGTTGTGTTATAGTTAGTATACATAATTAAAAATTAACTTTAATAACGAAGAATTGAGACAGATGGTGTATATAATTGGTGAATGTTCTGGAAATTGTCTTTTGGCTTCTCGTCTTTATAAGCAGCGCTCTTCTCTGCGAAGACAGCCGACAGTTTTGTCATTGAAAAGGCTCAAACACAGATTTGAGCAGAATTCGTCTGTATTTTACCGAGCACCAAAAAAACAAAACATTGCCATCAAAGAAGATGCGGCCCTTGGTGTTCTTTTATCAGTGATTTAGGAGCCAACACGTAGTCAAAGAGCTATTGCAAAAACATTAGATATGGATCAGTCCTCAGTTCAACGAGTTCTCAAGTTTCATAAGTACCATACCTACCACTTCCGAGTAGCTCAATTACTGAGAAATGAAGATTTTCAGCGCAGAAAGAGGTACTGTCAGTAGGCAGTGCATAAAATTGAGATGGACAGGAGTTTTTTCGCAAAGTGCTTTTTGTGGATGAGTCCTCTTTCCATAATAACGGACTCCCAAATATGCACAATTTACATCATTATGCAGAAAACAAGATTTGGTAACTTCCAGAATAGGTGGACACTTAATGTTTGTGGTGGAATCATTGGCAATACCGTTCTTGGACCAATTTTTTTGGATGGGGTCTAAATAGACCAATGTACCACCAGTTCGTGGTTAATGATTTACCAGTCTTGATGGAACATGTACAGCTACAAGTTAGGCAAGATATGTGGATACAGAATGATGGTGCTCCACCGCATTATGCTGCCGTAGTTAGACAACATCTTGACCAAGAGTACGAAGGAAGGTGGATTGGCAGGGGTGGACCAGTAGCCTGGCCTCCAAAATCTCCAGACCTTACTTGTTGTGACTTATTTTTATGGGGATTAGTGAAAAATTATGTGTATCGCACTCCGCCAACAACACGAGAAGATATGCGAGGGCGAGTACAGGATGCATTTCGGAAAATTAGTGGTGCAATGCTTTTCAATGTCCACGGATCATATGGAAGAAGGCTACAACTTTGCCTTAAACAAAATGGTCATCAGTTCGAGCACTTTTTATAATCCATTCCCGAAATAATAATTATTCGTTATTCGTTGATTATTCGTTTATTTGTTCATTTTTTTTATTCATTAGATATTATCAGTTTATTATATTTAATTTATTACTTGTTTACTCTATCGTTATTTCTCCTCTGATATCTATTAACTAGTTCCAAGTAAATAATCTTCTGTGATTCGAACCTTTACCAGGTAACTTTTAAAAAATAGAGAATGTATCGCTTTTACATAAAAGCAATTGGATATAAATTTGAAAGCAAATTAATTTTTGCATTGTTTCAGGTGCTTATATTTAAGAATTTCTAGTAATAGTAGTTTAACCTCTACGAATGAAAACACTAAGTGCGTGGTGAACGTGTCGCCACCAAGTTCGGAACCAAGTACTATGTTGTCACGCCCGCTCCAAATAACACAGAGTGTTAAAAATATAGAACGGTATACAACTAACGAACAATTTAAAAAATTGTTAGCCCTGGCCCATTTCTACCCCAATATAGGGACAAAGTATGTAAGACTAGATGCATTCTCGCAACAATTAGAACCGTAGACCGGTTTCGCTCTCATTAGAGCTCTTCAGTACGGCATACTAATTGTAGCAAAAATGCACCAAAAATAACACGGCTATCGTATAGCCAGTCTTAAAACACTAAGTGCGTGGTGAACGTGTCGCCACCTAGTTCGGAACCAAGTACTATGTTGTCACGCCCGCTCCAAATAACACAGAGTGTTAAAAATAGAGAACGGTATACAACTAACTAACAATTTAAAAAATTGTTAGCCCTGGCCCATTTCTACCCCAATATAGGGACAAAGTATGTAAGACTAGATGCATTCTCGCAACAATTAGAACCGTAGACCGGTTTCGCTCTCATTAGAGCTCTTCAGTACGGCATACTAATTGTAGCAAAAATGCACCAAAAATAACACGGCTATCGTATAGCCAGTCTTAAAACACTAAGTGCGTGGTGAACGTGTCGCCACCTAGTTCGGAACCAAGTACTATGTTGTCACGCCCGCTCCAAATAACACAGAGTGTTAAAAATAGAGAACGGTATACAACTAACTAACAATTTAAAAAATTGTTAGCCCTGGCCCATTTCTACCCCAATATAGGGACAAAGTAAATTGTTAGTTAGTTGTATACCGTTCTCTATTTTTAACACTCTGTGTTATTTGGAGCGGGCGTGACAACATAGTACTTGGTTCCGAACTAGGTGGCGACACGTTCACCACGCACTTAGTGTTTTAAGACTGGCTATACGATAGCCGTGTTATTTTTGGTGCACTAGAAGACAAGGTGCAAACGGCCATAACTCATAAAATCACGTAGTTTCAATCAAATTGATAACTTTTGAATAACTCAGAAATTATCAGCTCTATATGTAAAAAAACCCATATCCATCCGAAAGATAATCAATTTTTGCATTGATTCAGGTGCTCATATACAGGTTGTTCCATTTGAAATTTTCTAGTTTTTTATATTGGAATTTCAGCAAATGGGAGCCTCTCTAGCAACCACCCTGTACATAAATTATGATTTTTCACACCATCACCAGATAGTCGAGCACCTGTCAGCTACTTGCGCTGAATTTCAAGTTTTGCCGATGTGGTGTACGAATGATACTAGTACCTGAAAAAAATTTTTTGAAGAAACTTGAATAACTTGAAAATCATTGACTTTTATGCCTTATCACTTCGTATACTTTATAATCAGAATTTCATTTAAAACAAAAAATATAATAATATATAGGGTGTTTAATTAAAAAAAAAAACAAAGTTGCCTAGTGCCAGTGACATATGGACCACGTTGGGTAGCTGAAAATAATTTTAGGTTATGGACCTTAACATGGTAGAAAACTTTTGTCTAAAAGTATTTTCCAAAAAGTCTAGTTTAAGGAAGCTATTGGACTTTATCGGGGAAATGAATCACGTTGTATTTAAAAAGTATACTTGATTTTATTTTTCTGTTGCACTCAGGTATTTTATCACAGTTGCATAATCGCCAAAGTTGATTGTAATGTACAGTCACATGTAATAAAACCTTTATAACACTCAGGAGATACATTAAATAAACCAAGTTCAAGTCTGTTTAGCTGTTTTTTTTTTAGTATCGCAGACACATTTGCCACACAGGGGAGCACACACATAGACCAACTGGTCATCTGAAACAATTTAATTTGGTTTATTAAATGTTCTCTGTTCATGGGTGCTGCCTGAAGTGGGCACACTGGTTAATTCATGTAATATTAGCAATGTATTGAAGTCTGTAGTTTTTGAAAGTAATTTTGAATAAGCAGATAACTACTTTTTGTAGTTTGTTAGAAGCAACAAGGAAGTGTTTTAATTTCTACACTAACAGCACTTTTTTTTAAATCTGGAATTTAAAAAATATTACGTAAGATACGACGATAGACCCTCGGTGGTCCAGTGGTAAGAACGTGTGCCTCTGGACCGCAGGGTACTGGGTTCGATTCCCAGCGTCTTCCTATCACTTTATTTTCAGTACATACTGTAAAATTAACATCAGTCGAGGTTCTGGCATTGATTGGGCAAGTTGAATATCTGCACGTTCCGACCTTCGAAGGGGGCATAAAGTCGTCGGTCCCGTGTACCATGCGATGTTGGGCACGTTAAAGATCCCTACCCCCTTACAGAAAGACTGGTTCGGCAAACTTTCCAGGATAGTGAGATGAAACTGCACTCTGGCGTCGCTGATTAGCCACAGTCGCGGAAATAGACCGACGTTAAAGGAAGAAAAAAGATACGACGATATTTGACATGTGTCTTGACACTCATTTGTTAAGTTAATATTTCTAAATTTTAACCATATACCACAATACGGTTTTGCTATAGAGGTGGTATATATGAATAAATATATATATATATATATATATATATATATATATATATATATATATATATATATATATACAGGGTCGCTGATAAGTTTGGAAACGGTCGATTATCCGGGAAAATATACAAGGTGTCGAAAAAAGTTTTATACAAAAGTTTTTGGGTTCTTCAATGTCTACTAGGCGGTGATAATTTCATTTATACAGGGTTGGTCATACAGGCGTGGCACACCAATATTAATTTTTTTTAATGGAACACCCTATATATTATTCGATATTTCAATCCTTCTCTTAATTTTGAGCAACATTTATCAGAAGCATGATGTACATAATCGTTTCCGGGTAAAAAAATAAATAAAAATAAACGCTATTGTTTTTAAAATCTATTGGATGAAGAACAAAAATAAATGAAAAGTAGAATATCTCTTGAAAACAATCTGTGAGTGTGAAAAGAACCGGTTGCGATGTTTTTAACATTGTTTGGAATCCTATTTTATAAGATGTTCAAAGTGTTCTCCATTGACCTCCTGACAATAATGAATTCGCTTAACAAAACATTGCACTGCATTTACAAGAGCGTTTTGAGGAATGTTATTAATTTCATGCACAATCCTTGCTTGCAACTCTTCAATATTCTGCGGTCTATTTTGGTAAATTAAATTTTTTACATGACCCCACAAAAAAAGTCAAGCGGCGTCATGTCGGGAGACCTAGCTGGCCATTCAATAGTTCCCCTGCGCCCTATCCATCTGCCAGGAAAGGCTTGATTCAGATATTCCCGTACCTCAATTCCAAAATGAGGGGGTGCCCCATCCTGCTGAAACCATATTTCTTCCGCTGGTAGATTTGGGTCGTTATTGTTCGGAAATAATCGACTTACGTCTGGAACAATTGATTCTTACAAAAGTGTCAAATATCGAGCAGAGTTCAAATTACCGTGTATAAAATAAGGTCCTATGATATGTCCACCAATAATAGCACACCAAACATTTACTTTTTGCGGTCTTTGGGTGTGAATTTGTTCCATCCAATGTGGGTTTTCGTCTGACCAGTACCTACAGTTGTGTCGGTTGACTTGTCCATTCAAACAAAATGTAGATTCGTCGGAAAACAAAATGTGGTTGGCAAAGTTAAAATTTTGGCGTAACTTCTCCATAATAAGTTCACAGAACTCGATTCTGCGATCAAAATCGTCTTCACTCAGTTCTTGCAATAAATGAATTTTATATGGACGGAACTTTTCCCGCTTCGTAATCTTTTGAATTGAATATCGACTCATATTGTGATTTAAAGCCAATTGCTGTGCCGAAGTTTTCGGATTTTCCAACACATCCAATATTACATTCAAAGAATTTTCTTCATTTGTAAGGGTTACTGGCCTTCCAGTTCTAGGTTTATCCTTGATACCGCCAGTTTCGTGAAAACGATGCAAAGTTTTCGAAACTGTGGATTTGGAGATCGATTCCCGCTCAGGATGCAACTCATTGAACATAATCACCACTTGAGCAAAACTTCGTGTTCTATCACCGTACCCTATCATCATTAAAATTTCGATACGTTCGGTTTCACTTAAACTTGCCATTTTGCACAAAAACTGTTGACACTAAATTACTAATGTTTCAAAACTGTTGACACTGAATGAAAGTTTGACATTCGTTGTCCTGGAAACATTTTAAAACAAAAGAATAATACTGCGTTTCTTATGGGCATCTTATCTTATCTTGGGATTCCAAACAAAGTTAAAAACATCGCAACCGGTTCTTTTCACACTCACAGATTGTTTTCAAGAGATATTCTACTTTTCATTTATTTTTGTTCTTCATCCAATAGATTTTAAAAACAGTAGCGTTTATTTTTATTTATTTTTTTACCCGGAAACGATTGAGTTTAGGTACATTATGCTTCTCATAAATGTTGCTTAAAATTAAGAGAAGGATTGAAATATCGAATAATATATAGGGTGTTCCATTAAAAAAAAAATTAATATTGGTGTGCCACGCCTGTATGACCAACCCTGTATAAATAAAATTATCACCGCCTAGTAGACATTGAAGAACCCAAAAACTTTTGTATAAAACTTTTTTCGACACCTTGTATATTTTCCCGGATAATCGACCGTTTCCAGACTTATCAGCGACCCTGTATATATATATATATATATATATATATATATATATATATATATATATATATATATATATATATATATATATATATATATATATATATATATATATATATGTAAGTATGTATGTATCAACCAATAACTGAGGAAAAATTTACCGATTTGGATGACACTCTGCAAATACCTTTCTTTTATTGATGGCTTGGATGAGTTCGTTTTCCCGGAAAATCGGATAAGGTTTTCCGGGAAAATTTTGAGTTTTCTTTAGAAATTAATATTTTATCCGAAAATGACAAAGGTATTTTAATGACATTTAATGGATATGTTGCCTTGGAAAAACCTTACTACATACTAAAACTGATCTTTGTATGTTTACATCAAATTGAGTACCATAACGCACTTGCTGTGTCCCGAACTTTTTTTACCCGTGCCCTGGTCAGTGTCTGGATAGAAATATTTTGACCCCCCCCCCCTCGATGTGTGCTGCTTTCAAGACGTTAATTATTTTATCTGGTGAGGGTGGGGACCTATATGCACCCCCCACTTGGTGAAACGTTACTGTTTTTCGTCTCAAATGCATCAGTATAATTTTTCACGCTTCGCTCTACATTCAGCTTTTCGACTGATAACAGTTTCCTCACGTCTACCCCTATTCGTAAAGACCCGCATATATCATTAAGGAATCAAAACGCGTACAGAACGTTCAGTATTTTGTTTTTGGAAGGCAGATATATCATTCAGAGTGAGACTGTTTATCCCCGGTTTCTGTAACAAGCGATGAGGATTTGTACTTTAACGACACAATCTTCGATGTCTGCTTTCCTATCTTGATAAACAGACATTCCAGTATAAACAGGTTTATGAGAATTGTCAGAGTAGAAGGCTTCATTTCAAATTTGTGGGACTCTTATCCAAATGCATTTGAAACGGGGCTTGCATATTTTCTACAGCATTTCCTAATTTCTTACAACATCCTCATTTTCCATTAACAAAGAATACCCATTGTACAGTGTTTATTCTTCTAAAGAAATGGAAAACAATAATATACCTTGACAGCTTGGGTAATTTAAATTCTACAAGGGGCGAGCTAACGTTTATATTAAAACTCTACCAGGTTTGTTGCAATAAACATAATACCAATTTCAACATAAAAGAATGGAAAATATACAAACCGGGTGACATACCTATGCAACCTAATTTATATGATTGTGGAGCATACTGCTGTTTATTTGTCGAGATTTTGCTGTCCCACAAAAAGAATTTTTATATTATCATGGAGAAAAAGACATCGATGTCATACAGGCTACATATAAGAGAAGGCATATTAAATATAATAAGAACAGATAATATACAGCCACCAGAAATGCACGAACATAAAGGTGGATAAACATCTGCGCAGCCTGCAGAGATTTATATATTTGACATTATATACAAAACGTCACCGAGCAAACATTTACCTGCAACAGATTTTTTAGCCACTCTTATAGATAATTTCTGGGACGAAAATACTGAATCTGTATGTCACATAGGAGACAGGTGTGACAGCTCAGTCGGCCACATAGTTTTTCCGGTAGTATCAATAAAGTAATGGTAGTTTTTCGCTTAGTAGCTTCGAAATGTTCTGGGTAGCAATAGTAAGCTGAAATATGCCAGGTGTGAAGCGCTTCGACATGTTCTGCATAGTTTAGTCAGATTTTGCTTGGTGCTTTGGTGTTTCTAGTAATGCTTATTTATGAATTTAGAGCTCAGTCTGCTAGATAGTTTTTCAGGTAGCAGAAATATATTGAAAGACGTGAAGTGTTCAGCACCAGTAAATGGGGGCATTTGTTAGGTAGCTACTTTAGTATGAGAAGTAACGTTTATATATCAATGTATACAGTAGTCTGTTGAATATTGTTTGACGTAGTAGCAATGCACTGAAACGCCCCAGGGGTAAATCACCGGGGGGGGGGGGGGTGTCAAATTAGTCCCAAATGGGTGTAGGTACTGACACAAATACGCCCTCTTCTGGTGTCGCCGTTGGAACGCGAAGAGGAACAATTTCTTGCGGAAAACCGGGCAAATGTTTCAATGTACAGATCATGCTCCGTTAATAAAGCCAAAAGGAGGATGGCTGAGTTGACGAGGATACTACCGAACATAGTAGGGCCTAGTAGTCCTAAAAGGGTACTACTGTGTGGAGTGGTCCAGTCCATATGGTGCACCGGTATGGTATCAAGCCATCGACATAAAGAGATACCGGGATATGCTTTTGGGCACACAAAGGAAGGCACAGTTAAGAATTGCCAGTGGGTACAGGACTGTGTCCACTGCAGTCATACAGGCTGTCACGGGAATACCACCCGTTACGCTCCTTGTCGAGGAAAGGCGCCGACTATGTTACACAGACGACGCCAGAACAGCAGCAGTAAAGAATAGGAAAAGGGACACAACTCCACACAGTTGGCAAGAGATATGGGAAGGACATGTAGGTACTGCAGAATGGACTGAGTCACTTATTCCGGATATCCTATCCTGGGTGAGATGTGGTCATCGAAAGCTTCTTCATCATTCATTTCCTGACGGGCCACGGCAGCTTCGGCCAGTATACAAAGAGAATGAAAATAACCGAGGACGACTTGTCCCTGAACAAAAGAACAGGAAGAGCAACTGCCGAACTCCTAGTCCTCAAATAATGAGGGAAGGGAGATGTAGGAAAAGAAGCAATATCAGAAGAAAAGACAGCCCTTCACCATGATGTTATGTCGAGAGATGACAGTTCCGTGGTAATACGGGAGGTTCATGGGAGCCACTTGTTCCGATTAGCCTGGGCGTCGGCAACGCTCCACAAAAAAAAATGATGCAAAGTATAAAACATCAAGAAAATCGATAAATATTAAAGCGTCCGTCAGTAAGGATCAATTTGGTCACCAAATCACATAAGTCACGTAAACTACCTCTAAATTGGCGTGTTCCTTTGCAAACTTCTGTTGGCGAGTTTTTTGTGATTAACAATGGTTATATATGTATTTTGACTACTGTCAGTGAGACACCTCCTCTGGTTGTGGCAATAAACTGAAATAGGTCAGAAGTAAACAACCCTTAAATGGGGGTATTTTTCAGTAAACTTTTTGAAGCCAGCTGGTACTTACCAGCATTGATTATGTGTAAATGTATAGCTTGGTCGCATTCTTACTTTTTCTGGTCGCACTAAAAAATGGAAAAACCACAAGAGTAAACTACCCTTAAATATGAATAGTTATTTTGCGGAAGTTTGGTAGCAAACAGACTGTTACCGGCAGTGATTCTGTGTAAATGTATAGCTTGGTCGGATTCATACTTGTCCCACTAAAAAAATGAAAAAACCTCAAGAGTAAACTACCCTTAAAGATAAATATTTTTCTGTGAAACTTTTGCAGCGGAAAGACAGTTACCAGTAGTGATTCTGTGTTAATTTATAGCTTCGTCGCATTCATACTTTTTCTGGTCGCACTAAAAAATTGAAAACACTTCAAGAGTAAACTACCCTTAAATATAGATATTTTTTTGTGAAACTTTGCTAACGGTAAGACACTTACCAGCAATGATTCTGTGTAAATTTATAGTTTGGTCGCATTCATACTTTTTCGGGTCGCACTAAAAAATGAAAAAACTTCTATAGTAAACTACCCTTAAATATGGATATATTTTTGTGAAACTTTGCTAACGCTAAGACACTTACCAGCAATGATAGTGTGTAAATTTATAGTTTGGTCGCATTCATACTTTTTCGGGTCGCACTAAAAAATCAAAAAATGAAAAAACTTCAAGAGTAAACTACCCTTAAATATGGATATTTTTTTGTGAAACTTTGCTAACGCTAAGACACTAACCAGCAATGATTCTGTGTAAATTTATAGTTTGGTCGCATTCATACTTTTTCGGGTCGCACTAAAAAATGAAAAAATGAAAAAACTTCAAGAGTAAACTACCCTTAAATATGAATATTTTTTTGTGAAACTTTGCTAACGCTAAGACACTTACCAGCAATGATTCTGTGTAAATTTATAGTTTGGTCGCATTCATACTTTTTCGGGTCGCACTAAAAAATGAAAAAACTTCAATAGTAAACTACCCTTAAATATGGATATATTTTTGTGAAACTTTGCTAACGCTAAGACACTTACCAGCAATGATAGTGTGTAAATTTATAGTTTGGTCGCATTCATACTTTTTCGGGTCGCACTAAAAAATCAAAAAATGAAAAAACTTCAAGAGTAAACTACCCTTAAATATGGATATATTTTTGTGAAACTTTGCTAACGCTAAGACACTAACCAGCAATGATTCTGTGTAAATTTATAGTTTGGTCGCATTCATACTTTTTCGGGTCGCACTAAAAAAATGAAAAAACTTCAAGAGTAAACTACCCTTAAATATGGATATTTTTTTGTGAAACTTCGCTAACGCTAAGACACTAACCAGCAATGATTCTGTGTAAATTTATAGTTTGGTCGCATTCATACTTTTTCGGGTCGCACTAAAAAAATGAAAAAATGAAAAAAAATTCAAGAGTAAACTACCCTTAAATATGGATATTTTTTTGTGAAACTTTGCTAACGCTAAGACACTAACCAGCAATGATTCTGTGTAAATTTATAGTTTGGTCGCATTCATACTTTTTCGGGTCGCACTAAAAAATGAAAAAATGAAAAAACTTCAAGAGTAAACTACCCTTGAATATGGATATTTTTTTGTGAAACTTTGCTAACGCTAAGACACTTACCAGCAATGATTCTGTGTAAATTTATACTTTGGTCGCATTCAGACTTTTTCGGGTCGCATTAAAAAATGAAAAAACTTCAAGAGTAAACTACCCTTAAATGTGGATATTTTTTTGTTAAACTTTGGTGGCGAAAAGACTTTTACCAGCAATGATGTGTAAATTTATCGCTTGGTCGCATTTATATTTTATCTGGTCGCAAAAAAAATGAAAAAACCTCAAGAGTAAACTACCCTGAAATATTTAGTTTGTTTTTAAACTTTGGTAGCGGAAAGACAGTTACCAGCAGGGATTCTGTGTACATTTATAGCTTGGTCGCATTCATACTTTTTCTGGTCGCACTAAAAAAAGAAAAAAGTTCAAGACTAAAGTACCCTTAAATATGAATATTTTTTTGTGCAACTTTGGTAGCGGAAAGACAGTTGCCAGCAGTGATTCTGTGTAAATTTATAACTTGGTCGCATTCATACTTTTTCTGGTCGCACTAAAATATCAAGAAACCTCAAGAGTAGAGTACCCTTAAATATTAACATTTTTTTGTGAAACGTCGGCAGCAGAAAGACATCAACATTAGGATACAAAATATAAAATATCAAAGAAACCCTTAAAGATTTAAGCCTCGGTCGGCAACAATTATTTTGGTCGGCAAATTACATCGTCCCCAAATTTTATTGTTAACTGTAGAATTACCCGATCAATATTATTGACAGGCTATATAATAAGAGAGAAGATGCGAGGAATTATTCAGTTGCAATTTACTCAATACGTGACATCGGGAGTCATGTAGTCACGTAACATACATTATACTACGACTAATGACGTATTTTATAAATGACTGTAGAAAGTTCATATGTAATTAATATTTCTAATTATTATTGAACCATATAAATAGACATGTATCTGTTGGCTTCGGCCTCATTCTGTTATTCGGCATATTAGTAAGTAATCACTCTGTAAGTAACACCTTTATTTCTGATCTAATAATAAAGTACCGTTAGTCATTAAAGTCAGTGTTCAATAGTGCATAGTAGCTGCTGAGTCCTAGAGTGTAGCATAAACTTTTATATTTGTGTTGTTGTTGTCCTCTCTGTATATATAAATAAATATATTTTTGGAGTTTACAACCCTTATTTGGCGCAGCCGGTGGGTTAGCAAAAGAAAACAAGGTTCCTAGGAACAACGTTACTGCTATTGTTAACCTCTAAAGAAATCCAGCCCCAGAGTCCACACCACGTGCCCGATTGCACGCTCCCCGAAGCAGTCCACCTTCTGACGATTGATAGGAGAATTTTAAGTCCACAGGTAGTCTGCTACCACCCCTCAACAAGAAGAAACGGTGAGTTTTTTTGAAAACCTTTCTTTGTTTACTGCCACATTCCTTTTTTTTTTCTCAAATTAATCCTTATAGTTTATGTCTGTACCTGACATTGAAAGCGATTTAGTAAATATATTAAGTAATTTGTTTTTAAACAATACAAATAAAAGAATTGTAGAATCAAGAATAGAAAAAATGATCACTACTGAACAGGCACTAACTTCCGCCAGAAACTACGGCGAAGTTCTCCCTAGATTTAATGACAATCCAGACACACTGGAATAATTTATTGCTGCTATAACAAATTTCATTCGAGATACGGTGCTACCACCGATAATACGCTAAACGAATACGTATTTTGTCTAATTAGAAGTAAATTGTCCGGAGAGGCAAACCACTTTGCTACCTGTAGGTCAGATTTAGACACTTGGCCCGCGTTTAGAGATGCTTTGAAAACAAAATTCGGAGACCATACAGATAGATTTACCCTATCTTACCAATTTAAATATTTAATAAAAACTAAAGACAACGAATTTTTTTTTAGAATTTATGGATATAATTAAAGCTTTACAAAATAAATTAGATATTAAAATCACAAATGACCCTAATATACCACCGCCTCCAAAAAAATATTTATAAAGAAATTAACGCACAAACAGCAATTGAAGTCCTTTATAATAGTTGCCCATCCACGTTGCAAACCATACTCGAAATTAAAGAGCCCCCTAACTTAGAAGTAGCTACCAATACTGCTTTAAAATATTTAATGAAACATCCCACAAATGAACGCGCTAATAAACCATATTTTTCCCAGAAAAGATATCCACCCAATCATATGCCAAATATGGCAAGAGAAAATGTCGCCCCCCAGCAACAATTTTCAAACAGACAGTTTAATACAAAACAAAATCCTAGAAACACCCCATATTTGCTCAAGAGCAACCAAAATTTTGGATATAATCCTCGCCCTCAATTCCAAAATAAATCAAATACTTCTTACCCCAGAAATAATTTTCCCCCTCGAAATATGTCCAATAATAGCCCTGCCCCGATAAGCACCTCAACTAGAGTTAAGTCATAATGACCCCCGACACAATGTTTTTCACCCCAACAATCCAATCACTTTACGAAACGGTGCTACTAATCAATACACCCCAATGAGTGTTTCTGCTAGACTTTCACATCAACCTAGAAAGCCTCACGATTTCCACAAACAGGAAATATATAACACGGAAACAACTGAGAACAATCGTATAGACAGCGATCACTCAGAATACTTCGAAAATCCAGAATAGTTCCAGGAAACTCCAAACAATTCACAATTTCAAAAAAGAATTCCAAAACCTGATAACGAGGATCATTTTTTAGATCAGCCAGCCTCGGAAAATCTAAACTACCATATATACAACTAAAAATCGCTAGTATTAAATTATTAATAGACACAGGTGCAACGAATTCCCTAATTCACCCCGACATTGCTTATAAATATACCAAGGAACATATACATACATATATATATATATATATATATATATATATATATATATATATATATATATATATATATATATATATATATATATATATATATATATATATATATATATATATATACTAGTCCTTGTTCACTCAGATCAATGTTTAATATTTCACAACACAAGTGCGCGACAAAGATATTCTTTCTACACACAGAGCTTCATTTTCATTTAATAAATTTTCATCCCGAACTCGAAGGGCTGTTAGGTTCAAACGCCCTGAAGTCCCTAGATGCCCAAATAGATTATGCTAACGAACTTATTTATCTTAAAGGACAACCCTATGAAATATCCTGGTATTCCCCATCAGACTCCTCTATTTCCCAATCAGAATTAACCTTAGCATCTAAAAATCTTAAATTTAGCACCCCTATTAAGAAAGGCACAGTATTAGTCCCCTCAATAAACCTTGGATTTGTCAAATCTCCCGACACTATACTAGATATAAATAATCACTCCGGTTACCTTCCTCTAACGGAAAATAATAATAAAGTTAATACGGACTTGAATAAAATTTCTAAGATAGAAAATTTTTCAGATAAAAACTACGATACTTATCAATTATATAATAAAAACTCATTAAAAAACATTAATTTATCTCATCTTTCGTCTAGCCAGAAAGGAATGATTGAAAATTTATGCAAAACTTATTCAGACATTTTTTTACAACGACTCCGACAAGCTTACATATACAAGCATAATCAAACATAAAATTCCTGTTACATCTAACGAACCAATTTTCAGCAAAGCTTACAGGTTCCCTTATACTCAAAAAGCGGAACTAGACAGACAAATTAATAAACTTTTAGAACAAAATATTATAACTGAAAGTGTGTAACCCTCCTTTTTACTTTTTCACAATTTCCCTTTTCCTCGTCGCACAAATTGACGGATTTCTGCAATTTGTTGATAATCTGAGAACCACGAAGGAAACGATATCATTTTTAAAAGCCAAGGGAGTGCTCCGTAGCACCCCTCCCCGATGCCACACGATTGGCTGCAACAGGCCAATGTCGTGGATTAGAAAGGCAGTCTTGGCTGACGGTTATGTTTGGAGGTGCCCCATGCATAAGGGGAGGAAAAAAGTGTGCGCGAAGGCTCCTTTTTGGCTAATCAAAAAATTGAACTGAGACAATTTGTGCTGCTGGCATATCATATTTGTGGGCCTTAGATGTAGGAAGCAGCATCCAAGATTCATTAACTGGCTTGTCGGAGCCGTCTGTAATACAGTGGAACATGTACATCCGAGATATATGTTCACGGTGGGTGCTGGAACATCGTTGGAGTCTCGGGGGCCCTGGCAAAATTGTCGAAATTGGTAAATGTATTAAGCTAAATTTTTTATTGCTATTGTATATTTTCTATTATTGACACCACAGCATCTCTACTTTTGTTATGTTCAAATATTTGCACAAGCAAATCATTATAGCGGCCATGATTTGTTGCTTTTAACTTGCTTCCCAAAATAATTATAGCCTTTTTTTCTTGTATTCAATCACTTCCAGTTCAGAAATCGTTGTGTGACAAGCCTTGCGTTATTACTTCTTTTCCTTCATTTTTAGTGTTAGTACTTTAGCTGTACTTTGTTAGTTTATTATTAATTTACCAGTTATTTTGTTACTTATAACTTTATAGTTTGTTATTACCGTATAATTTAGTTGTAGTTTGTTAGTTTGTTGTTTATAGTTTGTGATTAGTATAGTAGTAAGTAATAGTATATTTATTGTTTCTTTATTTTTAGTCTTCTTTACGTGTTTTCCCTATTTTTTCGATTTCTCCGAAATAATAATTTTCTGTTGATTTTGTAGTATAAGTAGTTGTTTTTTTTATTCATTTAAATTTATTTTAACCTTCCTTTTTCACAATTTCCCTTTTCATCGTCGCGCAAATGGACGGATTTCTGCAATTTGTTGATAATCTGAGAACCACGGAGGAAACTATATCATTTTTAAAAGCCAAGGGAGTACGCCGTAGCATCCCTCCCCGATGCCACACGATTGGCTGCAACAGGCCAATGTCGTGGATTAGAAAGGCAGACTTGGCTGACGGTTATGTTTGGAGATGCCACATGCATAAGGGGGGGAAAAAAGTGTGCGCGAAGGCTCCTTTTTGGCTAATCAAAAAATTGAACTGAGACAATTTGTGCTGCTGGCATATCATATTTGTGGGCCTTAGATTTAGGAAGCAGCATCCAAGATTCATTAACTGGCTTGTCGGAGCCGTCTGTAATACAGTGGAACATGTACATCCGAGATATGTGTTCACGGTGGGTGCTGGAACATCGTTGGAGTCTCGGGGGCCCTGGCAAAATTGTCGAAATTGGTAAGTGAAATAAGCTACATTTTTTATTGCTATTGTATATTGTCACGCCACTTGTGAACACCTGTATATGATAATCATGGTTCACCATTCCTACAAGAGGTGCATTTCTTAACTCCTACAGTTCTCACGCTACGACCCTTAAAATCATAAATTCCAACCAGACCTAGAAACCAAACAGGATGCAGATGTTGAATTTCCCAGACAAAACGGCTATATCTTTTTTACATTTCTTTTTTTTTTCTCCTATGAGGTTAATGCATATGACTAGACTAGATTCTCCCTAATAGATTAACAGGCTACATGATGCGACAGAGATATATTTTTATCACGGTGACATAGTATTTTTTGTGCGGTTAAAATGTGACTGCATGGGTTCAGAGTATGAAACGATGATTAATTATTTCTGTCTTTGACGGGGGGCTCTGTGTCATTATGTACTTAGACCTGATTGGTCGAGACAGTTGTAAATGCGTCAGAAAGACTACACCCTAGAAAAATGTATAAAAGCCCCTCTTAACCATTTTTAGACACAGTTGTTCTTGTATGTTGGCATAAGTTACTAAATTTCGATTATACTTGTATCGCGTGTGTGTCTCCCAAAAATGTTCTTAAGATTGTAAGTATTAGTTTAAGTTCTTTACCATTTTTTATATGTCTTTTTCATAATTGTATTTAGATCTTGTACAAGCTCTACATTTATCAGTTTACTTAATAAATAGTATTTAAATCTACTGCTGTGTTTGCATCATACATTTACTGATATTTTATAATATTTAGCTATATGAATCTTTTCGTATTCCAGTTAAATTATTAAGTCAATCATATAAATACAACCCCGCGAACTAGCTATTTAAATATTTTACTCACTTAGTTAAAATCCCCCTTTAGAGTCTCGTTGATACGAGCTCAACCTTGCCACATCTTACCCCAAGTTTATCTCTAATCTTACGTAGATTTGTAATAATTTAATTAAGCTATCTTGTAATTACTGATATCATCCCGGGAATCTCGCGAGCTACGGCCCTGGAGTGGCAAATTTGGTGGAGGTCGCCGTCCTTTTTTTTTCAATACACCAATTTGGTGGAAGTCGCCGTTCTTTTTGTTAAATACACCAATTTGTTGGAGGCTGCCGTTCCTTTTTTTTTGTGTACCAAACTACATACTATTTTTGATTAATTTTTTTAATCTCATATTCTGTAGAACCAGAAATCCCCGATTTAGAGACGCGATTCAGAACAGATCCAACGTCACTAAACTATTTAGAAAGAAAACATTGCATTAAGGAGCAGCAAGAGGAGTATAATTTGCTCGCGGAAAGACTAAAATTTTTTACAAAACTCCCTCATTCACAAACACAAACAAATATTACAATCACAGATAATAAAATTTTAATTAAAGAAACGATATTAAAGAAAGACGGAGTTACGTATACTCTACTTATTGAAAAAGATAAGACACTTTAGTATGATATAAACACAACAGAACTAACTCATGTAACTGAAAAATATCATCGACCAACGTTAAACACCTAAGGCTTTATATAGATTCCCTTAGCACAAATTATATTTTCTAGAATTAATTTTATATGTCCGATCACAACTACTTTTTAAGGTCAGGTCAAGTCAAACCAAATTATAGCAGTGTTAAGCCAAATTTAGAAAGCACTTCTCTTGAAAGTTCTCAAGACACCTCAATTATATCAGATCCAGAAGATTATACTTTAGCTGAAAGATCTGAATCAGTCTTACCTGATCCGCAAGATTTAGCGGAAAAATCTGAATCAGACACAGAGGATAATACATTTTTAAGCACGCACGAAACCAGTCTCACACGATCTGAACTTGATTGCGAAAGTCCAGATATTAATACGCAAAATTTTAGTAACGAAACTCAAATTAATAATATAACTATTATCGCTATGGCTAATCCCGCCGATACAACAATTGATGAAGCTTTTACAGGAATTCAAAACCCTATCCTTCCAAAATTTAAAACTCCTCCAACATTCGAACCTTTAACAGACAATGTTGTTCTATTTTTAAAAGATTACGAAACCATTGCGACCGAAAACAATTGGGAAGCAAAAAATAAATTGCAACATTTCGCAGCATACCCAAAAGGTGCAGCGAAAGAATGGTTTGCTGATTTTCGAAGTTTGCCAGCAAACGCGACAAAAACATGGAAAGACGTCAAAGACGCCTTTCTAACTGAATTTAATGAAGATGACGCAAAAGAAGAACTAAGAGAAAAATTAGATTTTAGAAAACAAAAAGATCGCGAAACTCCTTTGGAATTCTATACAGAAATCCTAAGATTACACAAACTTATAAATAATAATGAAACTAATATTAGTGAAGTATCCAGAATCTTACGTCGTGGTTTAAAACCTAAATATCAAAAATTATACCTTCAGTTAGGAGAAAAAGACAAGGATCTCAAAAACCTTTGCGATCCAATGAAAAAATTTGAAAAACTCGATTTAATAGAGGAGGCATCGGAAAAGCATAATAAACCGCAACCTGTTTTTACTATAGGGGAATTAAACTCACAACCCTCAACTAGTTTTCAAAATAGGCCACAAAATCGTCCATTTCTGCCTACTTTTTAACCCAATTTCCGGCATAATTATCAGCCAAATAGGAGGTTCACACAACAAAACAATTTTCAGTCAAATATACCGAATACCCGAACATAAGACGGTAGACCGAAGTGTTACCTTGTTGGAAAACCCGGTCACATGTCACGGGCCTGTCAGAATACAACTACTTTTAGGAATTTTTCCGGCAATTCGCGAAATCCTAGACCAGAATTTCGTTATCCTTACACTAATTATAATTATAATTATAACAGAAATTATAATCAGAATAATAATAATCAAAATCCCAGAAATCAGACGTTTAGCAGACCATCGAATCGAGTGCGATTTAACATGGATGACAGAACACCACCCCGTTCTCGCTCAGTCACTCCGACAAGGGATTTAAACTCGCAAACGCGTCACCAATAAACCCCGCGCCGGCGACGCCACTTTTTTCTTCAGAGGGGGAAAACAATTTAAATCCAGACAGAAACTCTTCTTTTCCGGATTATGTTTTCTTACTTTCCGAAAATTTCTTTTTAAATAAACCAATAAAAATTCCCACCAACTCTGTCCCAATAATCGATCTTAAGCTAATTAATGAAAATGAAATTATTAATGTAAAAGCTGTCATTGATACAGGTAGTGCTGAGAACATTGTTCAAGAAAAGTTTGTTATTCATTATGATTTATACCCTTCAGGTCATAAAAATCTCATTTCGGCCAGTGGAAATAAAATTGAGGTTTTAGGAAAAACTAGCATTCATCTTGAGATTGGCAATCGTAGAATGAAAATTAAGGCTCTTGTCGTTAGAGAAATACCAGAAAACCTTATTTTAGGTATAAACTTCTTGGGAAACACACACGCGATTTTAGATTTTAATTGTAATACATTAAGCTTAGGGTTAGAGGAAACTAGTTTAGTTAAGGTTAATTTTAATTTAGGAAATAAGGTACAAGGAATTTCTAGCGACAAAATCCAATATTATGATATAAACGAAGAGACTGGATCTGACTTTAAAGTTATCATTTCAGAAAATAAATCTATTTTTTTGCACCAAGTAAATATTGTATTTTTAGAGTACGTTAATGATAATTTTGAGTGCATTCACTTGGAAAAATTCGATGATTTTATTTTTATTCCAAATGACAAATTTTTTGCTAATTACGGCATAGAATTTGAGGAAATCAATCTAAAAGATAAAACATTGTCGTGTAAATGAAGAAACAAGCAGTCTTGTAATTTATATGTAAATACATGTATTGGGAATCTCTATAAAGTAACTAACAACATTGTACCAACTGAGTCACTTTATTTAATAACGGAAAATGATGAAATTAATGTAAATCATAATTTGTGTAATAAATTAACCACAGAAGAGCGCGATAAACTCGAGTCGCTTTTAACCAAATTTAATCATTTATTCGCGAAAACCGCATCGGAAATGGGATTCACGAATGTCATTGAGCATACAATAGAGACCGGTGATGCTTTACCAGTACACAGCAAGCCATACAGGATGTCCCAAAAAGAGCGACAAATTATTTTAGATCAAATTGACGAAATGTTAACTGCTGGTGTAATCGAACCGTCGACCAGTAGTTGGTCATCATCGCCTGTAGTTTTAGTTAAGAAAAAAGATAATACTTACCGTTTTTGTGTCGATTATAGAAAACTAAATGCTGTAACCAAAAAAGATGTATACCCACTTCCTGTTATTGATGATATTTTAACATATGTGAACGGAGCACGTTATTTCTCAACGCTCGATTTATACGGTGGATATTGGAAGGTTGGTGTAGAAAAAACAAGTAGAGAAAAAACCGCGTTTATATGCCCTGACGGATTATACCATTTCCTCAGAATGCCTTTTGGGTTAACAAATGCGCCTAGTCTCTTTGCAAAATTAGCTGATTTTGTTTTTCAAGGTTTAAAATGGAAAGAAGTCTTGATTTATTTGGACGATATCATTATATTTTCATCCGATTTTGACACTCATTTAATTAGGTTAGAGAATGCTTTTCAACGATTAGAAGCCGCAAAATTAACTTTAAAACCATCAAAATGCTTTTTCGCTTATGATGAAATCAAAATTCTAGAGAATATTGTCTCAGCCAAGGGATTGTCTCCAGACCCCGAGAAATTAAAAGCAATACAAAATTTTCCCATTCCAAAAACAGTAAAAAATCTACAATCATTTTTAGGTCTCTGTAATTATTATAGAAAGTTCGTATACAATTTTTCTGTGGTGGCTCGTCCTTTATACGAGATCACAAAACAAGACACCGACTATAACTGGAGAGCTGAGCAGCAACAATGTTTTGAAGATTTAAAGCAACGGCTAATTAGCGCTCCTATATTAAAACATTACGATCCAGAAAAAGACCTAACGCTTAGAGTAGACGCCTCAGGGTTAGGAATAGGCGGAATACTTCTCCAAAAACACGAAACCGGTTGGCATCCTATCGCATACGTTTCCCGTAGTTTAAGTAAAGCAGAAAAAAATTACACCATTTCAGAATTAGAGGCATTAGCAGTTATTTACAGTCTTAGTTATCTACGTCATTTAATTTATGGTAGAAAAATTACTATAGTGACAGATCACCATGCCCTTTGTCATATGAAAACACTAAAAAATAGTTCATCAGGTAGATTACAACGGTGGGCAATAAAATTGTCAGAATATGACTATAATATTATTCATAAAGCCGGTCGTACAAATCGCGACGCGGATTGCTTATCAAGACATCCGGTTCATGTTGCTACCGATGACGAAGCATTTGAAGCCGAAGACGTGCCCACGTATTTATTACCAACAGTTGATATTGCAAATCTTCAGCGCGAAGATCCTCTTTTAGTCACTCTATTTAACTCATTAGAAAACCCGGACGATCCCTCTGTATCTATTGCTCAAAGAAAGCGTAGTTGAAATTTTAAAATAATTGAAGGAATCCTTTATAAAATTAATACTTCCACATCCGGTTTAGAGAATCTTTTAGTCATTCCGAAAAATTTACGCGGAGAATTAATGTACAGCGAACACAATGAACCGTTAGGTGGACATTTGGGCTTTGCAAAAACCTATTTAAAATTAAAAGATAGATTTTATTGGGATGGAATGCAACGCGATGTTGAAAAATATATAAAAGGCTGTCCCGATTGTCAAGCACGAAAAGGCCAACAAACTTTAAAACCCGCCGGGTTATTACAACCCATACGTGTATCTCAACCATTCGAAAAAATGGGTATTGATCTATTAGGACCTTTTAGAAAATCGCTTTCAGGGAAAACATTTATAGTTGTTGCCACAGATTACGCAACACGATGGGCCATAGCTGCAGCCATTATAGATGGCAAGGCCAAACCCGTCGCGCGATTTTTAGTTGTTTACATAATAACAAAGCATGGAGCTCCTAAATAGTTATTGTCAGATAGAGGATTAGTTTTTCGATCTGAATTAGTCACAGCTCTACTTAAAGAAATGGGCACTACATCTTTATTTACCACTAGTTATCACCCTCAGTGTAACGGCTTAACCGAACGATTTAATAAGACATTAGCTGACATGTTAAGTCTATATACAAATACGAAACAAACAGATTGGTGTATGTATATTCAGCGCTTAGTTTTCGCATATAATATTCGCAAACAGGACACAACTAAATTTTCACCCTTTATGTTAGTTTATGGTCGAGAAGCTGTGCTACCTACGGAAATGAATTTAATGAGTAAAACTGGCTTTGATGTTAAAGAATATTTCGAAAAAACAAAAGAGATGCGACAAGAAGAAGTAAATAATATAACCGCAAAACAAACCCGAGACAAGACGAGATACGACTCTCGACATCGCGAACTCACTTTTAATATAGGTGACCAAGTAAAAGTTTTTGTTCCTCGTCGTAAGGTAGCCCTTAGCGAGAAGTTGTTGTTAAGATGGCACGGGCCATATAAAATTATAGACAAAAGGAATGATGTAAATTATGTTGTAAGAATGGGCACGCGTCGAAAGCCTATTGATGATGTTATACATGTCGGTCGAATATTACCGTATCATGCGCCTTGGTCAGATGAAGTGTTCGCACAGCAACTGCCGACCGATAAGGATAACACGGAAGGAAATCCCCACGGTGACAATGAACTTGAACAAATGTTTAACGTTGCGTCAGATGATTAGCTCCTAGTAGTATATAACATGTGATATAAATCAATTTTAAGGGTACACACACCCACACACACACACCAGCAATTAATTTTTGCATGAAGCTATTAATAATGTATAAACACTTTCTTTTCTTTAATTTTTTTGTTGTAAAGAGGTCAAAGTAATATTTTATCCTCATTTAACATGCACCTATCTAGAAATTTAAAACCACTTAAGAAGCAACCAGGCTAGAATTGCGACATGTCTGTTGTTACAGATTGATTATCATTACCGCCTTTGCTAGCCAACGCAGCGCAGCAATGCCGGTCAAGGTCACCTCCGGAGCTTACTGGAAAACTTTACCAGATACAATAGCGTATGAAGCCACTATACCATTAACTTATCGAACTGTTTGGGAGGATTTCAAAGGTCATGCCACTACTAGCGATCCATGTAATAGAACAAGTGTTAGTTGCAAAATGGGTATTACTCTAAAGGAGTTAGAAAATCAGTTTAGGGAACAATTAAAATTATTAGACAGTACAATAAATCCGACATCTTTTGATCTATTTGAAAATAGAAAGAAAAGATCTCTCGATTTTATAGGAGACGGCTTAGCGTGGTGTTGTGGAGTAGCAACGCAAAGAAAATTAGATAATTTAGTATCAGATGAACAAACTTTTAGGCAACAAATTGGTAGGATAAATAAAGGACTTCAGGCCGTGTTGCAGACTTTTGCTAATGATTCTACTGCGTTACATCATTATAATAAAGAAGTTCAAAATAATTTCAAAATTATTGAGTCAAAACTTAAAACACTCGCACTATTTGATCAAACAACTCGCACTGTTATAAATTCACGTAATGATCACACCGAAAAAGATTTATCCTTTATCCTTGCACTGCTTATAGAAAAATCACAGAATTCTATTTTACTAGCCCATACCTTTAGAAATTCACAAATCATGCAGGATTGCAGAGCACATCAAATTCCCGCTATTTTAATTAGTCCAAACGTTCTCAAAAAAGACCTAAATCGATTAACCCCTTTTTTACAAAACTCTAATCCAGATTTGGCTATTCCGATTCTAGATTTATCGAAATATTATAAACTACCCCTTAGCGACTGTACTCTCGTTAATGGAGAACTTATTGTACACGTTAGAATCCCCATTACACAAAAGGGCATTTCTTGGCAATTACACGAGATGTTGACCACTCCTTTCGCATGGCACGACGAAACTTGTGTGGTTATGCATGACCCACTTTATTTAGCAGTTCCCTTAATTCCTGAAAAATATGCCGATGAAGTTTCTGTCATGAGACCAGTGTCCACTGGGTCAGGATTACATAATTGCAAACCCTATGAAACACGCCTTTGTTACATTCCACGTTTCACAGCAGACAGCACCTACGGTCCTCAGTGCGCCTTTTCAATGTACAAGGGGGCTACTGTAGATGAACTTAATAAAATTTGTGCATTTAAATGTCACGCATCGAAAGCCATGGTAATTTCAGAACTTAGAGACGATGTATATGTAATCACACATCCAGAACCTGATACCCTTATTACCTGTGGGTCCAGTGTAAATATAACTCAGGAAGCTTATAATAAACCTGGAGCCATTCAATTAGCCTCACCTTGTGATTGTTATTTAAGCGTAGGCAAAAATACTTTAATCCCAGAAAGATTCCCTTGTGTTAAAAATTCAACAATAGAAGCCGAGATAATACATGTCTTGCCTTCTACATGGACTAAACTTAGTTCACTTTTTATAAAGCCTTTAAGGGTAGATACTCACCCTATTTTTGATAACTTATCCGAATGTATCAATAATAATTGGACACTTTCCGTTCCACATTTAAACTTGTCTACAGATTCTCTCAAGGAAGAACTGACTCAAAAATTGTCAAATAGTCTAGATTATATTAGCCCTTTTACCACTCAATATCAAACCCACGGAAATAAATTAATGTTGTTTTGCAATGTAATGCTTTCACTCGTAGTTATTTATTTGATAAGACAAAATCAATTATTGGCAACCACCTTAGAGATTCTCCGGACAGCTCGAGCCGAGGACTTCGAAAATAGAGGACGGGGACCTGACGGCACGTTCATACTTATTGCTATATTCGAAGCTTGTACGCTTGCTTCATTGCATATTGGCTCTTAAAGCCGTGTTATAAAAAGTATTTTGAGAAAGACAACACACGACCCTTTACAGAGACGGAAGACTTGGAATTTGAGCCCTTGACAGAGGTAGTAGAAGAAGCCGGTCCATCAGCCGCTCTTCATAAAGTTGTTGCCAAGCCCAGACTTAAGGAGAAAAAAGAAGTTACAAATAACTCATATTAGAGTGCGCACACGCGGGTTAAGCAGGGAACGTTCCAATTCCAGGGCCCTTAAGGAATTGAGTCGTTTCAAACCCCTCTGATAATTTAAGAAGTTTTATGAAGATTCCTCTAGTTTTTTTTATGAAGTTATATGAAGTTTTTGGAAGTGCACTTATGATGTTATATTTTGTGTGAAGTTAATGTTTTAGGTACCCATCCACGGTACGTGGCGAGGCCTTTTGCATCAATGATCCGTGTGGAGGTGAGGTGTAACTGACGAAACTGCCCAAGACCTGCGTATTGGAGCGGTGGAAGGAGTCGACTCAAATTAGTTAGTGTTGGTTCTACTGGAATAGTAAGAACAGTATATGTATTTTTGATGATGATGATAATTGATGATGATGATTTTTTTATTTGAGTACTCAAGAGGAAGTAATTAGTATAAAATTTGGATTTTTTTTATCACTCCAGTCTGGCAAAATTATTACAAACAAGGAATTTTATATATATATATATATGTATATATATATATATATATATATATATATATATATATATATATATATATATATATATATATATATATATATATATATATATATATATATATATATATATATATATATTTAATAAGAATCGAAGTTAAAAAAAAGGAAAAATAATAATAATAATAACAGAACTTTAGATGTTTTAAAGTAACAATTGTAGCTAGTGCAGTAAGAACTTTATAACTGCGTTTAAAATAATTAAAGCAACCTCAGAAGTAAAAAGTTTTTAAAGCTATTCTTGGCTTAGTACAATTCCATATAGGTCTCATAAGTGTAATTAGTATACACATGTATGTATATGTATGTAATAGTAAATAGAAACATGTTTTTGCAATAATTCATAGAGGATTATCAGCTTATATATAAAAGCCAAACTTACTTTTAACACAAGACAGAAAAGGGAAAAGTTAACATACTTGTTTTTTTAGCAGTTGCATAAAATCATTTCTTTTTTTTTAAATCATTCTCTTTTGATTGCTGAAAGATTTTTCTTTTCTCCTGTGACAATACTCTGAATCCCTAATAAGAAAATGTATTTTTTATATTTTTGTTCTTTTTGTATCAACATTGTAATTAGCCTGGCTGTAGTAGAAGTTAGTTCAGGAATATTTTTAGAACCATTACCAGAATCTGATTTTTTCCAAGCTACAGCACCGATGTATTTTATTCTTAAGCATCCTAACAGTGTTTCACCAGACTTTTGCAAATTGTGTGATGTAACTCTATGTACTTTTGTGAACGAATCGCGAGTGTCCTTCGAAGTAATATTCAACAGCGACCCTCTCCAAGAAGCTAAACGACTATTAGAGACAAGTGTAGAGCAACAATCGCACCGGTCGATTGCGAATGGTCAAGCTTCCGGCATGTTCGTTACGTCAGAAATTATGCAGCATTTGCTTTCCTTGTTGGTACAGCAGCAAGAACGACTCCATCATGTTCAAATGGCTCCAATATTCCAGCCGAATGTATCAAATAACTGTAGTTTAGTAGATGTGGTTTGGGCTTATGAAACAATAAGGCATAGTCACTTAAATATATTGATTAATATGTGTCAAACTAAGAAAATTCATCCTGAGCTAATAAATATCCCGACAATTAGTTCAGCAATTGCCAAGTCGAATAACCTCTGGAACCTCGCCGGTTATGAGCAAACATTCTCGTTCATAACACAATATTACGACGCTCCAATAGCTGACTGTTACTTGGCCCCAGAGCAGACATTATTACGAATATCCATTCCATTGATTGGGCAAAGAATAAAACTTCTGCCGAAAAGAACATTCAAACTCCCAGTATATGCATGGAACCAACATACATGTTCGTTTAAGTTAAACTTACGTAAACTGATTGCAATTGGAAGTACAGAACATGATCTTCAGTTCATGACTCTACAAGGGACTTCAGACGAACAGTCAATACAACGTCTGATTAATCCTACCGGAGATGAACTAACACACATCCAATGTGCCAGAGCAGTTTTGACTGGCACTACAGTACAAAACTTTAGAGAATACTGTCCCATGGAATGTACAAATGTTGGACCTGGATTGCAATACGTGACAACTTCTTCAGATGGAATTTATCACATTAGTCACCCGCCACGAAACCTCACAATAATTTGTGGAGAGAAAATGATTCCAGTCAACCAAAATGAAAAATATGGGTCCCTGGAAATCGAACTACTCTGTGGATGCAGTATTCACCCCAGAAACGATGTTACGACGACAGACCCTTGCAAGGCGACAGAAGATCCTCCAGTCATCAAGACTATTATACCAGCAGCATGGGCTTCCGTTCCCACCTTACAAATTCCATCCTATGACAAAGAAAAACCCAGATTCACCAAAATTGAAGATTGTCTTCTTACCACTTGGCATAATTCTTATTCCAATTCTTCACTTACACCCTTCCCTCTCAATCAAATTATTTTACCTATAATTATCTTTTTAGTTCTACTCACTATTATTACTTATTCATCAATCAAGACTTCCCGTAGATTCAATGATCACATTCAAGATACATACAATATTTTAGATACCCAAGCTACCACCTTACTTCGTCATATTGAGTTTCGAAGAACTCGTAGCAGACCCCAACCACACACTACCTCTGAAACAGAGTACGACACTCCTACAGAGTTTAGTAATTCCTTAAGTCATACAAGTCATTTCCAACATAGGCCGCTGCCAGAAGCACCAGAAGACGAAGCCAATGGTTACTTGTCGATGAAGCCTGTAAACAAAACACCCAGATATATCAACCTCTGAAATCAACCCGAATAATGCAAAGTATGGATGCATGAAACCGTGTGTTGTTGTTTCGCTCTACTTGTCTCTATACATCGCTGAAAATGGAAACAACGCTGGACCAATTGCTGATGAAGATAGTGTCAGTTTCTCAACATTTGCTGTTTATTTTTTGGACTTTTTATTTTTTTTTACTGTTAACTGATTGGACTTTTACTCAAATCATAAACTTTACTCAACCTTGTAACTAGCCTGTGTTTTCATCACATATTTTTTGTTTACTTTAGTTGCTATACTTAGTACATATCACAGAAAATTAAAAACTAAACTAGCTTAACCTACATTATACTTTCACTATTGCGTGGGAGTTGATAAGAGACTTCGGAGCTGAGGTCCACCCACAATTTCAACACATTCACATTGGGACTTTCTCCATTCAAAGAGTTTTTTTAATGCATTTCTTTGGTCATGTACTTTAGAATAAGTTGTAAGAAACTCACTATAAATTACCCGCAAAAGAAATGAGAATTTATCTTAGGAAATTAGAATTTGTACGAATTATGTGTAACCGTGATAAGGCTGTGCCATCGCCCTCCTTCTTGACACCACAACTCATTAGGAACACAGAACTGAATAAGATGTTAACTAGCCATCCAAACAAACCATTTCATTCATAATTTCTTATCACTCTAGATTTCCGCACACTACTACTACAAGCTCTCGATGACATAACCGATCTCCATTGTTAAAAAATTCTTTCGGAATAGGAACACATAAACTTATAAGCAGTGGCAACTTCGTTTAAACACACTCAAAGCGATTACGCGTGTCTTACTCATTCTTATTATTATGGGTAACCCCATTGTAGCGCCAGTTCAACACCAGCAGCACAGAAACTAAAAGAGGTTTTCTTTATTGTGGTGTATTTGCTTTACGTTTTCATTCCATTTTTTTTCTTTCTTCTCTCTCTCCTTTTCAATTACCCAGCAATATCAAAAATGTAATATTAAGTCTTCCCTTAGACGCATCTCATCCAGGAGGATGACTTTTCGCAAGCCGGGGGAAAATTGTCACGCCACTTGTGAACAGCCTGTATATGATAATCATGGTTCCCCATTCCTACAAGAGGTGCATTTCTTAACTCCTACAGTTCTCACGCTACGACCCTTAAAATCATAAATTCCAACCAGACCTAGAAACCCAACAGGATGCAGATGTTGAATTTCCCAGACAAAACGGCTATATCTTTTTTACATTTCTTTTTTTTCTCCTATGAGGTTAATGCATATGACTAGACTAGATTCTCCCTAATAGATTAACAGGCCACAGGATGCGGCAGAGATATATTTTTATCACGGTGACATAGTAATTTTTGTGCGGTTAAAATGTGACTGCATGGGTTCAGAGTATGGAACGATGATTAATTCTTTCTGTCTTTGACGGGGGACTCTGTGTCATTATGTACTTAGACCTGATTGGTCGAGACAGTTGTAAATGCGTCAGAAAGACTACACCCTAGAAAAATGTATATAAGCCCCTCTTAACCATTTTTAGACACAGTTGTTCTTGTATGTTGGCATAAGTTACTAAATTTCGATTATACTTGTATCGCGTGTGTGTCTCCCAGAAATGTTCTTAGGATTGTAAGTATTAGTCTAAGTTCTTTACCATTTTTTATATGTCTTTTTCATAATTGTATTTAGATCTTGTACAAGCTCTACATTTATCAGTTTACTTAATAAATAGTTACTTAATAAATAGTTTGCATCATACATTTACTGATATTTTATAATCTTTAGCTATATGAATCTTTTCGTATTCCAGTTAAATTATTAAGTCAATCATATAATTACAACCCCGCGAACTAGCTATTTAAATATTTTACTCACTTAGTTAAAATCCCCCTTTAGAGTCTCGTTGATACGAGCTCAACCTTGCCACATCTTACCCCAAGTTTATCTCTAATCTTACGTAGATTTGTAATAGTTAAATTAAGCTATCTTGTAATTACTGATCTCATCCCGGGAATCTCGCGAGCTACGGCCCTGGAGTGGCAATATTTTCTATTATTGACACCACAACATCTCTACTTTTGTTATGTTCAAATATTTGCATAAGCAAATCATTATAGCGGCCATGATTTGTTGCTTTTAACTTGCTTCCCAAAATAATTATAGCCTTTTTTCTTGTATTCAATCACTTCCAGTTCAGAAATCGTTTTGTGACAAGCCTTGCGTTATTACTTCTTTTCCTTCATTTTTAGTGTTAGTACTTTAGCTGTACTTTAGCTGTACTTTGTTAGTTTATTATTAGTTTACCAGTTATTTTGTTACTTATAACTTTATAGTTTGCTATTACTGTATAATTTAGTTGCAGTTTGTTAGTTTATTGTTTATAGTTTGTGATTAGTGTAGTAGTATATTTATTGTCTCTTTATTTTTAGTCTTCTTTACGTGTTTTCCCTATTTTTTCGATTTCTCCTAAATAATAATTTTCTGTTAATTTTGTAGTATAAGTAGTTGTTTTTTTAATCATTTAAATTTATTTTAACCTTCCTTTTTACTTTTTCACAGTTTCCCTTTTCCTCGCCGCGCAAATGGACGAATTTCTGCAATTTGTTGATAATCTGAGAACCACGGAGGAAACGATATTATTTTTAAAAGCCAAGGGAGTGCTCTGTAGCACCCCTCCCCGATGCCACACGATTGGCTGCAACAGGCCAATGTCGTGGATTAGAAAGGCAGACTTGGCTGACGGTTATGTTTGGAGGTGCCCCAGGCATAAGGGGAGGAAGAAAAGTGTGCGCGAAGGCTCCTTTTTGGCGAATCAAAAAATTGAACTGAGACAATTTGTGCTGCTGGCATATCATATCTGTGGGCCTTAGATGTAGGAAGCAGCATCCAAGATTCATTAACTGGCTTGTCGGAGCCGTCTGTAATACAGTGGGACATGTACATCCGAGATATATGTTCACGGTGGGTGCTGGAACATCGTTGGAGTCTCGGGGGCCCTGGCAAAATTGTCGAAATTGGTAAGTGAAATAAGCTACATTTTTTATTGCTATTGTATATTTTTTATTATTGACACCACATCTTTACTTTTGTTATGTACAAATATTTGCATAAGCAAATCATTATAGCGGCCATGATTTGTTGCTTTTAACTTGCTTCCCAAAATAATTATTAACAAATAGCTGAACAGAGAGTAAAAAAAGTCTGGACGTAGCAAGTGCGTTATGGTAGCGAATGTTCCTAAACATCTTTTTAATTGCAAATATGCCTTGCTTTTAAAATAAGGACATTTGGTTGGCAATATAAGCTGATTGGTAGTAGTAATGTACCACAATTCATTAACATATCTTTGTGGTTTCTTGGCCAACGAACCTCAACGAGCAATATAACCTATCAAGATACAATTATTTACAAACAGCTTGAGGACGAAAATAGAAAAAAAATCACCATTTTTTTAAAGACATTGCCTTCAGTAATGTTACACAAAAATTGATTTTTAACACAAAAAAATTTAACAGTAAGTTACTAAACATTTATTATTATTTACCAACATATCAACAGAATCTTGGAGAGAATGATCTCTATGAAAACTGAAACTCAAAACATTTCTGCGAAAACTTTTCAAATTCAGCCACGATTGGAGAGCACCTGTATACGCAGGTCGATTTTTTCTACGAGTAATAGAAACAAAAATTGCTCTTAATGCATCATTACCATTAAAATATGCTATTAATGGAGTTATATTTAAAGAAATAACACTAATAGAGAGGTATCGATGGTGAGACTTTGTAAACATTTTTTCTATTTAGCACGAACTAGGTCCCCTAGAACCCACCCACACTTTAATATATATATATATATATATATATATATATATATATATATATATATATATATATATATATATATATATATATATATATATATATATATATATATATATATATATATATATATATAGGGGAAAGGTCCCTAATTTGGACCGGATCTTAAATTGGACCATCACTTTCATATGAATATTAATTGTGCCAGGCGGCCTCTGTTGGCTGGTACTTGCAGCTAATACGTGGTTTAGTCGCAGCACGGAACGAGAGATCTGTACAGTTCGTGTAACTTGCGGAAACACATGTGTTATGTTTTTGTGCTGTCTGATACAATTTTGCTGTTATCTTCTGTAAGCTATAACTTTTTCACTGGTGAGTAACTTTTTCTTTTTCATAGGTGTACATTTCAAGCAAGTTTTTATCTGTTATATCGTTCAAGAATTTATTTGTTTTTCACAACAAACCCCTTTTAAAAGCAATGAACTGTATACTAACTGGAACGGACCCGATCGTACAAAGCAGTTTGAATAATTGAGGCAGGGGCAACAGATAAAGAACGATATATAGTGGTAGTATTCCTTTCTTTGTCGCACTCGCAAGAACGAATTGGGTATTGTTATAAAATAATCGGCGGTTACGTTATAGATTTTATTTTTTCTCTTGGTTTATGGACGTTATACGCCGTTATTTGTGCTTGTGGTTTGCTATGTAGTTCGATTCATTAAAAAGAGTGTTAAAGTATGTTCTAGTATATTTTGTTGGCATTATTTTAACTGTTGTTTGACAACCAATTTGTGTGAAGCATTTGCAGTGCAGTGGAAAATAAAAAAAGTAATCAACCAAACATGGTACTTCATTGTGTTGCTTATAATTGTTCTAATTTACATGATAAGAGGGATGCCACGTCTTTCCACAGGTAATTAGAATTACGTATTATGTTTTTAGGGTGGCTTTAAACTGATTTAACCTCACATTGCCTCTATGAAATAGCCATAGCCTAAAAAGCAAACAAGAATTTAGACTTTATCCTTTATTAAT
Source organism: Tillus elongatus (assembly GCA_964006375.1). Classification (NCBI taxonomy): domain Eukaryota; kingdom Metazoa; phylum Arthropoda; class Insecta; order Coleoptera; family Cleridae; genus Tillus; species Tillus elongatus. Next base: position 31,245,722 of record OZ023270.1, read on the forward strand.
GGGTTGCTTTTATTACATAAATATTATATAAGGTTTCAATAACTATTGTTTCAGGTTTCCATTCAAACGCCCTGAGATTCTCGAACTTTGGGTCAAAGCAATTCGAAGAGAAAACTGGGTTCCATCAAAAACTAGCAGACTTTGTAGTGTACATTTTCTACCACGAGATTATTTGGAAAAACCAGGATCCGCAGCAAAAATTCTAAAACCTGATGCAGTACCAAGTATATTTTCGTTCCCAAAACATTTAATGAAAAATGTAACTTTGCCGAGAAGGACAATTGTCAAACATGTAAAGGTAAGTACTACATTTTAGGTTTAATATCATTTGAATTATACTTTGATGGTCAAAAACTAAACCAATTTATTTTAGGAACTGGAAACACCTATTTCTATGGATGTTGATTTTCCGTCTACATCAGATGAGGGATATACAAAAAAATTTATTGATACTGGAACACAGACCAATGCAGAAAATATTGTACCGTTGCTAAGACGAAAAGTAAAATCTTTGAAGCAAAAAATGCACAGAAGAGATCTGAAGATATCTACCATGAAAGATGTCATTAGAGAAATCAAAATTAGTGGACATAGCAATGACTCTTTGAACACTGTTCTACAAAATTATTTTGAGGGTAACTTTAACATTAGTTTACTGTATGATAGTTCCCATTTTAATGTCTTTATTTAATTTAGGTTTGCCGTTAGAACTAGTTTTACTTCAAAAGAAAGAACAAGAGGACACTGCGACTGGACAAAGAAGATACTCTGATGTAATGAAGCAGTTTGCTCATACCTTATACTTTTACTCCCCCAAAGCATATGCATTTTTACGAAAACATTTTGTCTTGCCCAATGGCCGCACTATTCGTAAATGGTTATCCAGCGTGCGCTGTGAACCAGGAGTTTTAGCTGAGGTTCTAAATTTTTTGAAAGAGGAAGTTGAAACAAAACAAAATTTAAAAAATTGTTGTTTGATAGTAGATTCTATGGCTATTCGCAAACAAACACTGTGGGATAATCAGAGTGGTAAATACACAGGAAATGTTAACTATGGGGGTATTATTGATGTAGATTTTCAAATGTCTGCATCTGAAGCTTTATTTTTTCAGATTGTTAGCTACACGGGTCATTTTAAATGCCCAGTGGCTTACTTTCTTATAAATAAGGTAGATGCGAATTTGCAAGCCCAGTTAATAATTGCTACAATAAAAAGTTTATTCGACATTGGTATAAATATCAGGTCAATTACATCAGATGGGGCTTCGACAAATATTGCAACATATAATACGCTGGGATGTAATTTAAATTTGGATGATTTGGTTCCTTACTTTCCTCATCCCAGTAAACCGACAATTAATGTGTATTGCATGTTGGATATATGTCACATGTTAAAATTAATGAGGAATGCACTGGCAGAAAAAAATTTAGAGTCGCCTTCAGGCAGTATTAGCTGGAAATATATAAAAGCTTTAGATGCGCTACAGGAAAAAGAACAATTAAAGCTAGCTAATTCCCTTTCATCCCAACATATCAATTTTAAAAATAAAATAATGAACGTTAGATTGGCTGCACAGACTATAAGTAGTGGAGTTGCTGATGCACTTGAGTATTTAGATCATTGTGGTATCAGTGATTTTCAACATAGTACTGCAACAGTAGAGTTTTTAAGAAAAGGTGATAAAATGTTTGATATTCTGAATTGCAGGAATCCTTATGGCAAGGGATACAAAGCGCCAATAAAACCAAACACTTTAAATTATTTTGAAGAAATATTTTTAGACGCAATTAATTATTTCCAGTCATTGAAAATTGATGGGAATCCTGTTACCAAGCATGCTAGAAAAACATTTGCAATCGGTTTTATTCTCACAATGAAAAGTACTTTGGGATTAGTCAAAGACCTTTTTTCATTAATAGAAAATCCATTGCAATATTTTCTAACTTACAAGTGTTCCCAAGATCACTTAGAAATATTTTTTTCTGCTATAAGGTCACGTGGTGGGTGGAATAACAATCCAAATACTCAACAGTTAAAATGGGCGTTAAGACAATTGCTCTTTAAAAACTCTGTAACAGGCAGTGTAACTGCGAATTGTATGCTTTTTGAAAATCTCTCTACACCAGCTTTTGAATTTAGGTCAGAAAATAGGCAAAAAAAGGAGATAACAGAGAACGATATTGACATTGAAAAAATAGCAACCTATATTAATTATCTTGATAATAAAAACCTGACCGATGTACAAGAAAATGTAATTTTTTATATTTCCGGATATCTAGTACGGAACCTAATTAAAAATACTTCGTGCAATGATTGTATAAATATCTTACTTTTTAATGATTCTAACACAGTATCATCAGATCACAGTTACAATGCGCCTACGGAGTCCTTTACATTTTTTAGAAGTTTTATTACTCGTGGTGGGTTAGTATATGCCTCAGATATTATTTTTCGAATCGTTAGCTTCTGTGAAAAGCAATTTCGAGTATTTTTAGATATTGATAATATTTATACTACAAAAACAAATATAAAACAACTGCTTATTAATACAGCAATTCATCATTTTTCTTCCAAGATCCACCTTTTTAAACCACCACATCCAGTAGTTCAGGAGTTGTTTAGCGAAGAATGTCATGAAATTCAAATAATTAGAAAAGTTATTGAAGTTTTTTTAAAAGTCCGAATGCATCACCATTCTAGGTTAATTAATCTTAAGATTCATGGAAGCGCTGCAACTGTGAGACAGAAGATGACCAAACTCATTTTATTTAAGAATTGTTAAGTGTAGAATATGCCGATAAAAATATAGGTAACTGTATCTGTATTTTTGTATTTTAATAAATTTATATATGATATGTTTGTTTTTTTTTTCTACTACTTTGTTGGAAGTTTAAAATACAACTACGTGAGTGCGTAAAGTAAATTTTTTATGCACATACTGCATAAAGTAAATTATTTTTGCACCACATGAAAAAACTATGGTTTGTCTTGTTCTTTTTGCAATACAATAAAGTTAAAGGTAAAAAATATGTTGTATAACACTTAAAATTAACAGATATTTTATTTAAATAATCTTTTTGGGTCTATTCCACTATTTTATAGACAAAATAAGTAAAATATCCTTGAATATTTCTTAATTCAAATCTAGTGGGTATCTAACATGTACAAGATAGAAAAGGATGGGGATACTACCACACTGCTGGTTGCCTACATTTTACATTTGCCTCACTTTGCACGATTTATGGGTCCGTTCCAGTTACAGAGTATATAGTTCACTGTTTAAAAGAGAAGTTTTCAAAGTAAGGTTATAGTTTCCTAAATTGAACCACCTACTAGTTCCTAAGTTGGACCGGTCCAAATTAAGCAACTCACTTTTTTCTAGGTGAATATGTCACAACGTGGGAAATACGGGAAATGGGTGGAGGAAAATATGAGGGAAGCCTTAATAGCCCACCAAAGTGGTGTTATGGGTTTAAATGAAATAGCCAGAAAGTATCAAATACCAAAGGCAACTTTAAAACGCAGAATTGACAATAAGAACAAAAATGCTCATGGAAGTGAGAAAAAATTTGGACGTGCCGCAGATATTCCACCAGAAATAGAGGAAGACATAGTAAACCATGTACTACAGCTTGAAAGAAGTCTGTTTGGAATCACTCGTAGTGATTTGAGAAAACTCGCATATGATGTCGCAGAAGCAAATGGAATTCCTCATAGGTTCAAGAATGGACAAGCCGGCAAGAAGTGGTACTATTGTTTCATGTCTCGACACAAAGAGCTATCGCTCCGCCAACCGGAGGCAACTTCATCGGCGAGGGCTTTAGGGTTCAGCAAAGAAAAAGTTGAAGCTTTCTTTGATTGCCTCACTGCTCTTTACGATGAACATAACTTCAGTCCATCTGAGATCTATAATGTTGATGAGACCGGTCTTTCTACAGTCCAGAGACCACAAAAAATAATTGGACAGAAGGGTAAGCATCAAATAGGATCTCTTACAAGCGGGGAGCGTGGAGTAAATACGACATGTGTTTGCTGCATTAATGCTGCTGGTATGTACGTCCCTCCGATGCTTATATTTAAGCGCATTAGATTCAAAGATGAACTCAAAGAAGGTGCACCTCCAGAAACAGAATTTGCTTGCTCAGAATCGGGCTGGATAACAAGTGAGTTATTCGTAAAATGGCTAAGGCATTTCATTAATTTTGCGAAGCCATCTAAAGATAAGAAGGTACTTTTAATAATGGATGGTCATACCACCCATACAAAAAATCTAGAAGCCATAACGTTAGCCAGGGAAAGTGGAATAATCATGTTGTCGCTACCAGCACACACCACCCACAGGTTGCAACCCTGTGACGTCTCATTCTTCAAGCCCCTTAGTTCGTATTACAACCAAGCAGCTGATAAATGGCTTCGTACGCACCCTAACCAAAATATTACGCAGTTTCAGGTGTCAAAATTACTTGGAGAAGCCTATGCCAAAGCTGCTTCAGTAGGAAACGCTGTAAGCGGTTTTGCGAAATGCGGCATATGGCCTTTAGATAGAAATGTGTTTGATGATAGTGAATTTGTTTGTCTTCCCAATGTGAATATGGATCCAACGAATGCGTCAGAGGACACCTCTTCAGCAAACGAAGTGACCCATCGTGCTCTCATTAACATTAACAATGTAACCCAACATGCATCCACATCTACACACTTCGGTAGGAGGAACATTAGAGGCAGAATGCTCCACGTATTCTCTCCAAAAAAGAAAATCTGTGTCTGAGATATCTCCCCTGCCAATCTTAAAGCGAAAATCGCGCACACCTGCTTCTAGTTCTACCACAATAATAACTAGTAGCCCCTACAAGGATGACCTTGAAGAAAAACAACGTAAGAAAATGGCTCCTCCTAAAACCGCCAAAAAGGTTTTTTCTTCTTCAAAACCAGATTTCAAAGGCAAGTCTTCTGCGTCTAAATCATACAAGGGAAAGCGCCCTCTGCCACAGCATTCAACAAGCGAATCAGAATCCGAAAATGAAGATTGCCTTTGTATTATTTGTCTATCTCCATTTTCGCAATCCGATCCAGGAGAAGAGTGGATTCGCTGTATTTCGTGCAAAAAGTGGTCACACTTGAGGTGCACCAATGGCCGCAATACTGCTTTCTATGAATGTATAAACTGTGAGTCTGACAGTGACTGATTGTGTTATTTTATATACCTAATATTTTGTTATAATATGTTACTTAATCCATCTCAGAATCATATGTTCAGTTCTGAATGAAATGTTATTACCATTTTAATGAATGTTCTCTCCCTAAATAATGAAAAATAGACGTGGTCCAATTTAGGGGACCTGTGGTTCAAATTAGGAAACCAGTATCCTAAATTGGACCGATAGATCTATTTTGATTTGATTTTTTTTGCGCACCACCCGCACGGTTTTCTGCCTGTTTTATAAAATTTATCCATTTATAACACACAGGAGTACCCCTCCAAATTTTTTGTTTCCATTTGGTTCAAAAATTTCCATTTTATAGAGATTCTTTCTTAGGTGGTCCAATATAGGGACCTTTCCCCTATATATATATATATATATATATATATATATATATATATATATATATATATATATATATATATATATATATATATATATATATATATATATATATATATATATATATATATATATACAGGGTCGCTGATAAGTCTGGAAACGGTCGATTATCCGGGAAAATATACAAGGTGTCGAAAAAAGTTTTATACAAAAGTTTTTGGGTTCTTCAATGTCTACTAGGCGGTGATAATTTTATTTATACAGGGTTGGTCATACAGGCGTGGCACACCAATATTAATTTTTTTTTAATGGAACACCCTATATATTATTCGATATTTCAATCCTTCTCTTAATTTTGAGCAACATTTATGAGAAGCATAATGTACCTAAACTCAATCCTTTCCGGGTAAAAAAATAAATAAAAATAAACGCTACTGTTTTTAAAATCTATTGGATGAAGAACAAAAATAAATGAAAAGTAGAATATCTCTTGAAAACAATCTGTGAGTGTGAAAAGAACCGGTTGCGATGTTTTTAACATTGTTTGGAATCCCAAGATAAGATAAGATGCCCATAAGAAACGCAGTATTATTCTTTTGTTTTAAAATGTTTCCAGGACAACGAATGTCAAACATTCATTCAGTGTCAACAGTTTTGAAACATTAGTAATTTAGTGTCAACAGTTTTTGTGCAAAATGGCAAGTTTAAGTGAAACCGAACGTATCGAAATTTTAATGATGATAGGGTACGGTGATAGAACACGAAGTTTTGCTCAAGTGGTGATTATGTTCAATGAGTTGCATCCTGAGCGGGAATCGATCTCCAAATCCACAGTTTCGAAAACTTTGCATCGTTTTCACGAAACTGGCGGTATCAATGATAAATCTAGAACTGGAAGGCCAGTAACCGTTACAAATGAAGAAAATTCTTTGAATGTAATATTGGATGTGGTGGAAAATCCGAAAACTTCGGCACAGCAATTGGCTTTAAATCACAATATGAGTCGATATTCAATTCAAAAGATTACGAAGCGGGAAAAGTTCCGTCCATATAAAATTCATTTATTGCAAGAACTGAGTGAAGACGATTTTGATCGCAGAATCGAGTTCTGTGAACTTATTATGGAGAAGTTACGCCAAAATTTTAACTTTGCCAACCACATTTTGTTTTCCGACGAATCTATATTTTGTTTGAATGGACAAGTCAACCGACACAACTGTAGGTACTGGTCAGACGAAAACCCACATTGGATGGAACAAATTCACACCCAAAGACCGCAAAAAGTAAATGTTTGGTGTGCTATTATTGGTGGACATATCATAGGACCTTATTTTATACACGGTAATTTGAACTCTGCTCGATATTTAACACTTTTGCAAGAATCAATTGTTCCAGACGTTAGTCGATTATTTCCGAACAATAACGACCCAAATCTACCAGCGGAAGAAATATGGTTTCAGCAGGATGGGGCACCCCCTCATTTTGGAATTGAGGTACGGGAATATCTGAATCAAACCTTTCCTGGCAGATGGATAGGGCGCAGGGGAACTATTGAATGGCCAGCTAGGTCTCCCGACATGACGCCGCTTGACTTTTTTTTGTGGGGTCATGTAAAAAATTTAATTTACCAAAATAGACCGCAGAATATTGAAGAGTTGCAAGCAAGGATTGTGCATGAAATTAATAACATTCCTCAAAACGCTCTTGTAAATGCAGTGCAATGTTTTGTTAAGCGAATTCATTATTGTCAGGAGGTCAATGGAGAACACTTTGAACATCTTATAAAATAGGATTTCAAACAATGTTAAAAACATCGCAACCGGTTCTTTTCACACTCACAGATTGTTTTCAAGAGATATTCTACTTTTCATTTATTTTTGTTCTTCATCCAATAGATTTTAAAAACAATAGCGTTTATTTTTATTTATTTTTTTACCCGGAAACGATTGAGTTTATGTACATCATGCTTCTGATAAATGTTGCTCAAAATTAAGAGAAGGATTGAAATATCGAATAATATATAGGGTGTTCCATTAAAAAAAAATTAATATTGGTGTGCCACGCCTGTATGACCAACCCTGTATAAATGAAATTATCACCGCCTAGTAGACATTGAAGAACCCAAAAACTTTTGTATAAAACTTTTTTCGACACCTTGTATATTTTCCCGGATAATCGACCGTTTCCAGACTTATCAGCGATCCTGTATATATATATATATATATATATATATATATATATATATATATATATATATATATATATATATATATATATATATATATATATATATATATATATATATATATATATATATATATACATTTTGCCTATTCGCCTGGTAGATATTTAACAATTGGTGAGACATTGGAAGCTTTTAGACGCAGATGTCCATTTCGCCAGTACATACCGAATAAACCGGCTAAGTACGGCATTAAGGTTCAAGCTTTGGTAGATGCCCGAACGCATTATTTAGTAAACATGGAGGTCTATGTGGGTAAGCAACCTGATGGACCCTTTGCTCTTAGTAATACTCCAACTGCAACAGTGGGACGGCTCGTCAGTCCATATGATGACAGTCACAGAAATATTACGTGTGACAATTGGTACACAAGTTACGATCTATTTGAAAAGCTCCGTACAAATCATCATCTGACTGGAGTCGGTACAATTCGAAAAAATAAAAGGGAAATCCCTCCGATATTTTTGAATGTTCACAATCGACCAATAAAGTACGTTCCAAGAAAGGGCAAGGTAGATCTGCTGATTGCAACCCTTCATCATGACAATTCCGTAGATGAATCCGAAGATAAGCTATCTGAAATAATTTCATTCTACAATTTAACGAAAGGAGGGGTAGATACAGTAGATGAATTGTCTGCAAACTATAATGTATCTCGCAATAGCCGACGATGGCCTCTAACACTTTTTTTTCTATAATGAACACTGCCGGTATCAACTCCCAGATAATTCAACGTGAAAATAATAATGGATTAATTCCGAAAAGAAAAGATTTTCTCACAATGTTGGGGTTTGAATTGATAAATGATTATCAAAAAGCAAGGATGACCAACTTTAGAATACCTCGCGAAATAAGGACGGCTTTGCTCAAAATCAGAGGAGAACCCGAAGAACCTCCTACAAAGAAACAAAGACCTAACAAACCGCGCAGATGTGATTTTTGTCCTCGTAATCGTGATCGCAAAACTAAATATGTATGTGAGGCTTGCGAAAAAATGTTATGTTTAGAACATGCGCTTATGTACTGCGAAAATTGTAGTCACTTTGCAAATGCATAACTTTTTTGGTTTTACATATTTTGATATAATTTTTTTATATAGTACACTGCAATGTATTATTTACTTATATTCTATTGTTTCTGTTTATTTGATGGTATAGAACCATTGTAAATAAAACTTTTTATAAACGTTTTTTTTACTGCCTAAAACAGGATGATGTGAGGTTTTCTTTTTTAATTTTCTTCTTCTAAAGAAGTTTTTGTGTTGCTAATGAAGAAATGTGATATTTGTATTTAGTGCCATATATATATATATATATATATATATATATATATATATATATATATATATATATATATATATATATATATATATATATATATATATATATATATATATATATATATATATATATATATACAGTGTGGAACAGCCAAATGGAATAAATTCGATAACGGATAAATGAGGGCGTGTTGGGAAAAACGCTTGGACACGTCGATTTGTATTTTTAACTGCGCATCTTTTTCAAGAAAAAAAATTATATAGGGTGCGTCATGTGACAGTGGCCAATACCAACTTTATTATTTTAAATACAAGCCCCTGTATATTATTAATTTTTTGGATTCTTCAGAAAATTCTAGACATAATTCATGTACAATGTTCTATACCTATCTTCAACTGTTTCGGAAATATTAAGTATTTTCAGATTTATTACAAAAATTAACATTAAAAATAGAAAATTATTTTATTTCACAAATTCGCTACATTGCATTCAATACTTATTTCCCATTCAGCTCCTGATAATGAGAAAGTAAACAAAAACCATTCCTGCGTTTCTTTTTACTGATATGAAATGAAACAAAAACAAAAACAGTTTTCTTTCTGTTCGTATAAAACTCGTAGCCTTAGCAACTTGTTGTCTGCCTGCATGACAGTAGTGATTAGTGTCAGTGCTATTGTCGTTTGAATTTCGTTAACTGTACGTAATAATATCAGAAAAATGGTTCATTTAACAGAAATGCACAAAATAACCATTCTACAAATGATTGGTTATGGAGATAACACACGGACACAGATGGAAGTGTCTCGCTTATTTCACGAAAAATTTCCAAATTTGCCGCCTGTATCCCAAGGAACAATTAGCAAAATAGAAAAGCAGTTTCGCGAGCTTGGTCATGTGAGACAGATAAAAAAAGTAGCTGCCAATGCAGTAAGTGATGATACGAAATTGGATATTACGCTTGAGTTTCAAGAAAACCCACATACTTCTGGTCGACAAGCAGCCCAACTATTCAACGTTAGCCACACAGCAATTTTTCGAACATTAAAGGAAAGTAAAATGCATCCCTATAAAATGATACCAACTCAGGAGCTCATGGAGGACGATTTCGATAGGAGAACGTATTTTTGTGAACAAATGATGGCAATGTTAGATAACAATGTGATCCAATTAGAAGATGTTTTGTTTTCTGATGAGAGCACATTTACACTTCACTGTCATGTTAATCGTCAAAATTGCCGCTATTGGTCTAATGAGAATCCTCATTGGATGAGAGAGGAACATACGCAATATCCTGAAAAAGTTAATGTTTGGGCAGGAATTGTTGGAAATCATATCGTAGGTCCCTTTTTCATTGATGGCAACTTGAATGGGGATAAATATTTAGAACTGCTCCAAAATAATGTCGTGCCAACTTTGACAAACTTATATCCAGATCCAGCAAACCCACAAGTTCCTGCCATTAAAATATGGTTTCAGCAAGATGGAGCACCGCCCCATTACCAAATCAATGTCCGGCAGTACCTGAACCAAATTTTTCCAAATCGGTGGATAGGGAGGCGCGGATCGATAGAATGGCCAGCACGATCTCCTGATCTGTCGCTATTAGACTACTTTTTGTGGGGATATGTCAAAAGTATTGTATACAAAACTAAGCCCCTCAACTTAGATGACTTAAAAAGACGAATCACGCTTGCGATTAGATCAGTCACGCCTGAGATGTTGAGTAATGTTAGAAGACATTTCTATACCAGATTAGCATGTTGCCAAGATGTTCGTGGCGAGCATTTTGAACATTTACTACATTGACATTAATTTTTTTTTGTTTTTTTAAATTATTAAGAAATAATCAGTATTTCTTATTAGAATTTGTGAAATAAAATAATTTTCTATTTTTAATGTTAATTTTTGTAATAAATCTGAAAATACTTAATATTTCCGAAACAGTTGAAGATAGGTATAGGACATTGTACATGAATTATGTCTAGAATTTTCTGAAGAATCCAAAAAATTAATAATATACAGGGGCTTGTATTTAAAATAAGAAAGTTGGTATTGGCCACTGTCACATGACGCACCCTATATAATTTTTTTTCTTGAAAAAGATGCGCAGTTAAAAATACAAATCGACGTGTCCAAGCGTTTTTCCCAACACGTCCTCATTTATCCGTTATCGAATTTATTCCATTTGGCTGTTCCACACTGTATATATATATATATATATATATATATATATATATATATATATATATATATATATATATATATATATATATATATATATATATCAAAAATTCTGTTAAAGGAAATTAAAAAAATAATTGTGGGGTATGTGATACCCCACATGTAGGAAGATGTTAAAGATTTTCACATGTCAGACGCCGGGTTAATACTGAATAATCTTTGTTGAATTATCGTTGGACAAAATCGCAAAGGAGGTGATGTTGAGATTTTGAAAACATCTCTTTAAATGGCCGTGAACTAGGACCCCTAGAACCCATATGCGGTGTTACTTTCAGTTTTTATCTGTTTACATACATATAGGGTGACGCATACCTACGGTAAAATTCAGTATTGCTGTTATTATACAAGATAATATAAAATTTTTTACGTTAATTGTACGGTGTGTAGAGTTACATGTTATAACATTATTTCGACAATAACAGGGTTACCCATTAGCCGTAAACTGTATTGTGATGGATTGTGTTCTCCAAATTGTACTTATCAGGGCCCATAATTTCAATCTTCACTCGTTGAAGTAATGTTGTGTTAAGGCAAAACACACGCCGGACAAATGAATGGGAATTTTTTGTAGCTTATTACATTATTTCAGTACCGCCTTATAACAGTAATGAATGTTTTCAGATGAATCACTAGTCGCCAAAAGAAAGTACAATGTCGGCCGCATTGTACCAGATAGGTGGGTCTTTGGAGCATACGATGTTGAGAGAAAAGTTGGGTATATGCAGGAGGTGGAGAGAAGGGACCGGGCAACTATTATGCCCATTATTGAGCGGATTGTGGCACCTGGTAAGGAGATCTATGAAAACAACGTTAATGTTTCTCATTTTTCACAAACCGTTTTGTTGCAGGGTCTATCATAATTTCAGACGAGTGGGCCGCATATCGGGGGGCAATTTCTGCAATACCCGTAATTCCCCCGTTCGAACACAGAACAGTTAACCATTCCCGACATTTTGTGGACCCTGAAACGAACGCCACAACAAATCATGTTGAGGCATTCTGGAGTAGGACAAAAGAAAAATTTTAAAAAATGCATGGTACGAGTTCCAGACATCTGGCAAGCTACTTAAGATGAATTTTTGTGGCGGCAGGTGAATGGAGGTCATACCATGCGGGCTTTTGATACGCTGCTGCAACACATTGCAGCATACTATAATGTAACCTAATCTTTTGTACAATGTCGGCCGCATTGTACCAGAAAGGTGGGTCTTTGGAGCATACGATGTTGAGAGAAAAGTTGGATATATGCAGGAGGTGGAGAGAAGGGACCGAGCAACTATTATGCCCATTATTGAGCGGATTGTGGCACCTGGTAAGGAGATCTATGAAAACAACGTTAACGTTTCTCATTTTTCACAAACCGTTTTGTTGCAGGGTCTATCATAATTTCAGACGAGTGGGCCGCATAACGGGGGGCAATTTCTGCAATACCCGTAATTCCCCCGTTCGAACACAGAACAGTTAACCATTCCCGATATTTTGTGGACCCTGAAACGAACGCCACAACAAATCATGTTGAGGCATTCTGGAGTAGGACAAAAGAAACATTTTAAAAATGCATGGTACGAGTTCCAGCCATCTGGCAAGCTACTTAGATGAATTTTTGTGGCGGCAGGTGAATGGAGGTCATACCGTGCAGGCTTTTGATACGCTGCTGCAACACATTGGAGCATACTAGAATGTAACCTAATCTTTTGTACAATGTCGTCCGCATTGTACCAGAAAGGTGGGTCTTTGGAGCATACGATGTTGAGAGAAAAGTTGGGTATATGCAGGAGGTGGAGAGAAGGGACCGGGCAACCTTATGCCCATTATTGAGCGGATTGTGGCACCTGGTAAGGAGATCTATGACAACAACCTCAATGTTTCTCATTTTTCACAAACCGTTTTGTTGCAGGGTCTATCATAATTTCAGACGAATGGGCCGCAAATCGGGGGGCAATTTCTGCAATACCCGTAATTCCCCCGTTCGAACACAGAACAGTTAACCATTCCCGACATTTTGTGGACCCTGGAACGAACGCCACAACAAATCATGTTGAGGCATTCTGGTGTAGGGCAAAAGAAAAATGTAAAAAAATGCATGGTACGAGTTCCAGCCATCTGGCAAGCTACTTAGATGAATTTTTGTGGCGGCAGGTGAATGGAGGTCATACCTTGCAGGCTTTTGATACGCTGCTGCAACACATTGCAGCATACTATAATGTAACCTAATGTTTTGTACAATGCCGGCCGCACTGTACCAGAAAGGTGGGTCTTTGGAGCATACCATGTTGAGAGAAAAGTTGGATATATGCAGGAAGTGGAGAGAAGGGACCGGGCAACTCTTATGCCCATTATTAAGCGGATTGTGGCACCTGGTAAGGAGATCTATGAAAACAACGTTAATGTTTCTCATTTTTCACAAACCGTTTTGGTGCAGGGTCTACCATAATTTCAGACGAGTGGGCCGCATATCGGGGGCAATTTCTGCAATACCCGTAATCCCCCCCCCCCCCCCCCCCCCGTTCGAACACAGAACAGTTAACCATTCCCGACATTTTGTGGACCCTGAAACGAACGCCACAACAAATCATGTTGAGGCATTCTGGAGTTTAAAAAAAAATGCATGGTACGAGTTCCAGACATCTGGCAAGCTACTTAGATGAATTTTTGTGGCGGCAGGTGAATGCAGGTCATACCTTGCAGACTTTTAATACGCTGCTGCAACACATTGCAGCATACTATAATGTAACCTAATCTTTTGTACAATGTCGGTCGCATTGTACCAGAAAGGTGGGTCTTTGGAGCATACGATGTTGAGAGAAAAGTTGGATATATGCAGGAGGTGGGAGAAGGGACCGGGCAACTCTTATGCCCATTATTGAGCGCATTGTGGCACCTGGTAAGGAGATCTATGAAAACAACGTTAATGTTTCTCATTTTTCACAAACCGTTTTGTTGCAGTGTCTATCATAATTTCAGACGAGTGGGCCGCATATCGGGGGGCAATTTCTGCAATACCCGTAATTCCCCCGTTCGAACACAGAACAGTTAACCATTCCCGACATTTTGTGGACCCTGAAACGAACGCCACAACAAATCATGTTGAGGCATTCTGGTGTAGGGAAGCCATCTAGCAAGCTACTTAGATGAATTTTTGTGGCGGCAGGTGAATGGAGGTCATACCTTGCAGGCTTTTGATACGCTGCTGCAACACATTGCAGCATACTATAATGTAACCTAATCTTTTGTACAATGTCGGCCGCATTATACCAGAAAGGTGGGTCATTGGAGCATACGATGTTGAGAGAAAAGTTGGGTATATGCAGGAGGTGGAGCGCAGGGACCGGGCAACTCTTATGCCCATTATTAAGCGGATTGTGGCACCTCGTAAGAAGATCTATGAAAACAACGTTAATGTTTCTCATTTTTCACAAACCGTTTTGTCGCAGGGTCTATCATAATTTCAGACGAGTGGGCCGCATATCGGGGGGCGATTTCTGCAATACCCGTAATTCCCTCGTTCGAACACAGAACAGTTAACCATTACCGACATTTTGTGGACCCTGAAACGAACGCCACAACAAATCATGTTGAGGCATTCTGGAGTTTAAAAAAAATGCATGGTACGAGTTCCAGACATCTTAGATGAATTTTTGTGGCGGCAGGTGAATGAAGGTCATACCTTGCAGCCTTTTGATACGCTGCTGCAACACATTGCAGCATACTATAATGTAACCTAATCTTTTGTACAATGTCGGCCGCATTGTACCAGAAAGGTGGGTCTTTGGAGCATACGATATTGAGAGAAAAGTTGGATATATGCAGGAGGTGGGAGAAGGGACCGGGCAACTCTTATGCCCATTATTAAGCGGATTGTGGCACCTGGTAAGGAGATCTATGAAAACAACGTTAATGTTTCTCATTTTTCACAAACCGTTTTGGTGCAGGGTCTATCATAATTTCAGACGAGTGGGCCGCATATCGGGGGCAATTTCTGCAATACCCGTAATTCACCTCCACCAACACCACCACCCCCCCCCCCCCCCCCCCCGTTCGAAAACAGAACAGTTAACCATTCCCGACATTTTGTGGACACTGAAACGAACGCCACAACAAATCATGTTGAGGCATTCTGGAGTTTAAAAAAAATGCATGGTACGAGTTCCAGACATCTGGCAAGCTACTTAGATGAATTTTTGTGGCGGCAGGTGAATGAAGGTCATACCTTGCAGACTTTTGATACGCTGCTGCAACACATTGCAGCATACTATAATGTAACCTAATCTTTTGTACAATGTCGGCCGCATTGTACCAGAAAGGTGGGTCTTTGGAGCATACGATGTTGAGAGAAAAGTTGGATATATGCAGGAGGTGGGAGAAGGGACCGGGCAACTCTTATGCCCATTATTGAGCGCATTGTGGCACCTGGTAAGGAGATCTATGAAAACAACGTTAATTTTTCACAAACCGTTTTGTTGCAGGGTCTATCATAATTTCAGACGAGTGGGCCGCATATCGGGGGGCAATTTCTGCAATACCAGTAATTCCCCCGTTCGAACACAGAACAGTTAACCATTCCCGACATTTTGTGGACCCTGAAACGAACGCCACAACAAATCATGTTGAGGCATTCTGGTGTATGGCAAAAGAAAAATGTAAAAAAATGCATGGTACGAGTTCCAGCCATCTGGCAAGCTACTTAGATGAATTTTTGTGGCGGCAGATGAATGGAGGTCATACCTTGCAGGCTTTTGATACGCTGCTGCAACACATTGCAGCATACTATAATGTAACCTAATCTTTTGCTCTGCTCCAGTGCCTACATGGTGGAATTCACTGTAACTGTCACTGTAGAGGGTGTCCCATTTTGTTGAAATTGCTGGGTACCTCACTTATTTCTTAAGATAGAACCTTTCGTTATTCGCGAACGTGAGTTACTTTTCTTATAAATATTACTGTATTCGAAATATTGATTGATGCTTTCTTTTAATGGAACATCCTCTATGTTTCTAAATAAATTTATGTGAATTTTCAGAAGGTTCTAAAAAAATAATAGATTGCAGTATGGGTCTAGTATAAAAAATACCAAAAAATTCCGAGTTTCATAATTCGCAATCAAAATGTTTAAGTCTGCTATGCAAATAATGCTTATGTTAATCGTTTACTTGGAAGCAAGTGACAGTTACCTAAATTTGTTCTCTGCCGTGACAGCGATTGTCTTCATTTCCACATTTACCTCTTCCTTTTCATTCATTGTATTATTGTGTGAGGGTATATTTGTGACGATGGCAGTAAATCATACTTTCGCACAATTGCATCCACTTTCTACCGGGTAAAAGAGAATTTACCTGGTCACGGAAAATTTATCAAACATTTCAATGTGCGTAGGGATTCCAAAAGGTAAAGTAACAACAATTTAAAGAAAAGAGAAATAACACAAATACCATCCATACAAAATCAAACTTGCCCAGCACCTACACCCTGGGGATGCCCAACGTCGGGTAGTCTTTCCTAATTGGTATCGTGAAATATGTTCTATGGTTAGAGATTTTGCAGTAATATCGTCAAACGACGCTTATCTTAGTAAACCTGGTCAACTTTATACACACAATAGCAGATTCTGCTTTTTAGAAAGCAACACAAAATATTTCCTAGAAGACAGCAAGGCAGGATCCGTCAAAATGTTACTTGCTTCATATTAGGAACACAGATAACATTTTATATATTTGAGGGAAAGTAAGAGGCAATTGCTACCTTTAGTTTATATATAGCTATACCTGAATTGCTCGCTGATGTTCGTTAAGCGCATGTACACGAAAATAATTCTCAGCTGGACGGTGTTCCTGCACACAATTCTCAAATGGGTATGTTATTTGTGGAGATAAATTTCCCAAATCAATGGTTTGGTACCAAAGGACCTAATAGGCCCCTAGGTCCGCAGACTTGTCTGTATTGCATTTCTTTCTATGAGGATATCTGGAGAATAACATTTGCAAACTTCATTACGATTATATTTTAAAATTAAGAAACGCAACTAACATAAACGTTATCCTAAATAGAAAATCATCCCGTTCTTTTGCTTAATTCGAATAGGAAGTATATGCGAAGCGTACGCACAACAAAATACACATCATTCTGAACAGTTCTTTTTTTTTACAAGATTACTTTAGCGAGTATGTTACGATTTTAAAGGTATTTTTTTGCTTATAGGCTTACCGGATAAAAATTTGTTCTTAATGTTCTTTTCTTTTGTTACAAATATGTAGGTAGGTAGCACTGTTTTCGGGCAAATGTGCAATAGATAAAATGATAAATAGCTGTTATTTAATAATTAATAATACAGAAAGAAACAGCAACATTTTGAATGCGATTTGCGAAAGTTATGTTTTTTTTTTCTTGTTTATTAAATAGACACGTAATGTTATACATTTTTTAGCAGCATGCGAAAATGTGAAAAAAAATTTCGACAAATATTTTAGGAAACAGGAAACAAATCCATATTTTAAAAACAGTTTTATTTAGGAAAAAATGAAACTAGACCAGTAGATTCTACGTAAAAACTGCACAAAGTTATTCGTCTTTCCTTTTTAGTGAATTTTCTTTAAAAAAATTCACTAATGAGGAGATCCCGACTTTCGAATTTTGAAAAAATTTCTTTAAATGAGCGCTATTTAGGACCCCCGGAACCCAAATCCTAAGTCAGTTTCAGACTTCATATGTTTATATATATATATATATATATATATATATATATATATATATATATATATATATATATATATATATATATATATATATATATATATATATATATATATATATATATATATATATAGATATATATATATAGATATATATATATATATATATATATATATATATATATATATATATATATATATATATATATATATTTATGTGTCACACCTATAACTTAAAAAATAATGGACCGATTTTAATAAAATTTGGCACATACCTTCCTTTCGCAAGTCGCTTGGACAAGTTCGTTAGCCAGGAAAATCCACTGAGGTTTTCCCGGAAAATTTTCGAAAAAAATCGAAAAAAATTTATATCTCCAAAATTAACAAAGTAAGGGCAACCAAATTTCATGCGCGGGTTAATATCATTAGAAGCAAGTTACCTACCAAAATTTAGCTCCGTAGGACAAAAAAGTTACAGGCATTCAAAGAAAAATAAATTTGGGTTCTCATCAAAACGTCAAAATCGCTATTTTAAACATCAAAATTGGTGAGTACCTTCCTTTTGCAAGTGGCTTGGATATGTTCGTTATCCAGGAAAATCCGACGAGGTTTTCCCGGACAATTTTGTGTTTTATTTCGAAAAAAATTTATATCTCCAAAATTAACAAAGTAAGGGCAACCAAATTTTATACGCGGGTTTATATCATTATAGGCAAGTTACCTACCAAAATTTAGCTCTGTAGGTCAAAAGACAAAAAAGTTATAGGCATTTAAACAAAAATAAATTGGGGTTTTTCACAAAACGTCAAAGTTGCTATTTAAACGTCAAAATTGGCAACATTTAGGAAAAGAACTTGAATCTAATACGGGCTATGGAAATAAAATGTCTCAAGAAGAATGTATTACAAACCCTGAAGTCTTAGTTTCAACCGTCATTGTCCTTCATTTTAATAAAATGTTTCCAGAAAATTCATTTCAAATAGACCCTTTCTCTGACGCTTGGCAGTAGTCTTAGCTATAGAGTTTATCGTTAATAGTATATAATTTTTGTAGAATTTTCGTAAAAAAAATCAATAAAGCTCAATATATCTGTTATTATACCAGATATGAAAAAAATGCTATATATTAATTATAGGGTGTCTTGAGCTACATCTTAAAAAATTATTTCTACAATCACAGGATGGCCCATAAGTCGTTGGTAATACAAATTTTTTTTTTTTTAATCAAACACGCCTTATGTTATTGCATTTTTGCATTTTCCATCGAAATATAATGCATGTTTGTAAGAACAAAAATTCTGGACGCAGTAAGTGCGTTATGGTAGCGAATTTTGATCAAATGCCTAATATTTGAATAGCTCAATTTGCTATTAACCTATAAGGTTGACCAAAAAACGAGTTTTTTCGGGAACACTTTAAGTTTACTTTCGGAAATTTTTGTACATTTTCAAACAATAAAGCTATTTTGATGAAACATGGCACATTGTTTTTACTATATAGATTATACTGGTAACCAAATTTGATGCCTGCTTTCTTAAAAAAAACACATTATTGGTATTAAAAAATAGTTTTATGAAAATTCTCCACAATAACGCACTTGCTGCGTCCCGAGATTTTTTAATCTGACAAAGGAATTATTCAGCATATGTATACTCTGAACTTTTTGTTGCTTCGGAACTGATAAATAAATAACCTCCTATCAGTAATTTTCTGATAAGCTTCATTTCTTTAACTAAAAGAAATTTATTCGGATCCAGATACAAATATTACAGATTTGTTAGCTGCTTAAAAATATTTGAAGTAATTTGTGCCCTTTGTTTTTCCATTAAGCTGGAGTGTGATTAACAAGGTAAGATTTTGTCCCCATATCATTATTAGACTCACTTTATTTCTAATGTTGCATTTTCTTTAAATAACTAGGTATATACAATTTTCCATTATTACATCTATTTCAATTAGTCAAAAGGGTGTAGTGTATTGATGAATTTCTTAATATAACCTTCTTATTTTAAACCTGCTGTTATTAGTGAATTATTTTTTTTTTTAATCACTAATAGAGAGGTATCGATGGTGAGACTTTGCAAAAAAAAATTCAAATGAGCGCGAACTAGGACCCCTAGAACCCATATCCGGGGTCAGTTTCAATTTTTATATGTTGGATGAGTTCGTTAGCCAGAAAAATCGGACGAGGTTTTCCCGGAAAATTTTGAGTTTCCTTTAAAAAAAAAATTTTTTCTCCGAAAATAACAAAGCTGCTCTAATGAAATTTACTATATATGTTACCTTGGGAGAGACCTTACTACGTACCAAAATTAGGCTTGCTAAGTTTATAGAAAATTGAGTTATTCAAATTTGAAGCATTTAATAAAAATTCACTACCATAACGCACTTGCTGCGTCCCGAGATTTTTTAAACGTTGTCAGACAACTTGTCAAATACAAGGGGTACCTAAAGATGCAATATTTTCAATATCGCCCTGTAGATATCGGAAACTAAGAGGACTATAACAATTTTGTTTGCGGCATCATTTGTTTCAGAAACAAATTATGAAGGCACCAAGTGCGTTTTTGTAGTGAATTTTCATTGAAATTATCTGACACCCAATATTCCTTTATAACTTTTCGTTCTTGTAACATACAAATATAAATTTTGGTATATACTTTCCTTTCGTTATCGTACACTTACGTACCAAATTTGTTTTGCATAGCCTCTATATATTTTTGAGTGAAAGATTTTTTCAAAAAGAAAATGATAATTTTTCTCGGAGAAGCCAGTTCGAATTTCCTGCGTAACGAACTTCTCCAAGCCATTTACAAACAAAATAAAGTTACTGTCGGCTTCCGGTACAACCGGTTGCGCTACATTTTTTGATTCCCTCACGTGAACAGAGCTCCGTGTTTATTATGCCCAGCAAGTTGCTGAATTTTCTGTTAACTCATTTCGACACAATAAAACGATAAATGCGCTGTAGAGCCACCTACTAAAGTACACGGGTCCCTTCGTTTTTGTTAGCGTGTTGAAGGATAGCGGGTGTATGATACATGGTTCTGCTGTAGAATCACGGGGTCTATTCGAAAATGACCAAAAAAATGCATCACTGCCATTAGAAAAAATAAAGTTCACATAATGGCCGCCCTTCATCACGTTTGTTAAAAACCGCCGATCTTTTGCATTGATTTTTGGTTCTTGAAGACAATTTTCTGGCATTATGCAGATGTAGTGTTGCACGGCCCCTGGCACAATGGATGAAGTTGTGACCTGTTAAAACCTTCATGTATAGTTTCGAGTTCAATTTTTTGAGAATTGTTCAAATTTATCCCTTGAAGATGACCTCTTGGAGTGTCGAAACGCGTCGGGAGTAAGAGAAATCTGAAGTAAATTTTGCTGCCTGGAGGAGAAGCCGCTACATTCGACGTTTAATTATGGTAATCCCAGACGGTGTGACGTTCAGAAATGAAATAAAGTTACAGTCGGCTTCCGGTACAACCGGTTGCGCTACATTTTTTTGAGTCCCTCACGTGAACAGAGATCCGTGTTTATTATGCCCAGCAAGTTTCAGAATTTTCTGTTAACAGGTTGACTGCCGAATACTCCGATCGGAGTATACCGACATCAATCGGCGACGGCCTATACTCCGATCGGAGTGTGCTTAATTCGTACGTACCAGTATTCAGTCAGCGTTCGCGAGAGAAGGTTGCAGTCGTTCTGGCGTGCTTCTAAAAACATTTGTTGAGCACGTGTTATAGTTGGTTACGTGTTATTAATTTTTTGTGTCGCTAAACATGGATGCCAAACCTGGACCTTCTGGACTGCAGAAAAAAAAGTTTGTATTTCCCAAATATCTCACAGATGAAGAACTATTGCAGTGTTTAGAAGATAACAGTGGTGACGAATATTTACCAGAGTCTGAAGATGATGAATATTCCTCCGAATCAGAAGCAGAAAGTGATTCAGATGCACATGATGATGATCAGCCGTTAGGAAATCTTCCAGCTTCGCCTGTAAATACCGACCCAGCTCCGACTAATGCGCAAGTGGACAAAAACAGGTACATTGAAACAATTTGCGTTCAAAAAAAAATCAAGAGCTTTTAGAACCGGTTCCGGGCAGAGGCAGACCTACAGATTTTTTCAGCCTTTTAATTGACAACACTTTTTTATCGCAGATTGTAGACCAGACAAATGATTATGCTATTCAAGTTTTTCTTAGCAATGAAACATATGCAAAGCGTATCACAAATTGGAAGCAGCAGAAGCAGAATTTAATTTTTTTTATAGGTCTGCTCTTTCATACAGGTACTATTCAACTTACACGAGTAAATGACTACCCGCTCTTCAATATACCAATTTTTCGTAAATATATGTCAAGAAATCTCATCTTGAGGTGTCTACACTTTACATCTACCAACACTAGAGCTAATGATCGTTTAGGTAAAATAAGATCTGTGGTCGACTTTTTCAACGCGAAGATGAACAGCCTCTATTACCCGGGAAAAGAATTATCGTTAGACGAATCTATGGTGCTGTGGCGGGGGCGTTTACAGTTCAAACAATACACACAAAATAAACGCCACAAGTACGGAATAAAGCTTTATATGCTTACAGAACCTGATGATTGGTGCTGAAATTCCGCGTGTATAAAGGTTTATCAGATGAATTGTAACGTTCTTTCTGTCAGCGTAATGTTGTGGTGATCTTACGGAGAGCAATAACCTTACCACAACCTGTGATGTTCTTGAGACTCTCTTCAGGGTCGTATACGTTACTTTACATACCTTACCAAATCAGTTGACCTAAGCTGAAATGTTAATAAGTTTAAACAAAACAATCTTTAAATGAAACACTGTGTGTTCAATAGTAGGGGTTTTATTCCTGAGCTCTAAATCGTGATTCTATGTTTTTAAACAGTGTGTACCGGTTAACTAATAAGTTAAACCTTAACCGGACAGCAACTACGACATTAAAATAACGATGCTGAACTTATGTAAAAACAATTACTTCTCGCTTCTCGAGAACAACCCCTTGCATGCAAAGTTCACAAGTTAAAAGGTCTGAAATTATTACTGCTTAAAATAGTAGTATAGAAATTATTACTACTTAAAATAGTAGTGCCACTGAATGTGTCAATTGCTACCAATTTAACAAATAACAGTAAATTAGCTGTTATGAAGAATATCTTCTGAATAAAATTACTTATATCTTATTCCTGAGATATAGTCTATGAAATTACATTTAAAACATTAAGTTACTTGAGTGAAGCTCTAAATATTAATAGTTAATTAAAACTGGAACCATATTATAAAACTCTAAATTTGTCCTGAAACTAAATTTGGTGTACAGATAACAGATTAAAGGTTTGATATAACAAATTTTTGACAAGTGTACTTAGCTTAACAATCTGCAGGTGGTGATGTTGGTGCTCTGCTTTATTCTGACAGTAAATGCGAATGCTGGAGACTATGAGGGACTATCCAGGACTTCTCTAGGTGGAATTTTACTATGACATCTTCTTTGAAAGTGAATGATAAAAAAATGAGTAACTCTTCTAGTCTTCTAGGAGGCTTTTCACTGGATGAATAAAATCCAAAAACCATAAACTGGTCTACAATAACTGAATAACCGTTTCAGCCATACGAGATGGTTGCTGAGTCTTCAAAATGAAATAATGAAATCGAAATTCTAGTTGATACCAAAATGGCGGACAGAGGCTTTACTAAAGCGTCTCCAAAAAATTTCTGAAATCCAACTTACGTTGCCGAAATTATCATACTGATATTTCTAAATACTTTTCCAGGGTTCCAAATCCGTTTTACACTTAAAAACGATCAACAGTACATCACTGTTGGTTAAAATGAACCTGTTAAAGCTTCATGGAAATTCTAGATCTGCTGGTGTCGAAGCCGAAAATGACAAAGAGACCTGAGATCGTTTTCAATCTCATTAGTTGCTTTTTAATTCCAATTCTGCCAATTTTCCAGCAAGAATTACACTATTTATAGAATCGGAGATGTAATATCTATGTACATGGATATACTAATTGAATTTTCATATACTCTATGATACGATCTACATTGACCAGTATAGTATCGATTATTCGACCAAAATCTCAACCAAATGACAGAAGGTATTGACATTAAAGAATGCGTCTGTCATAATAAGATTAAACGTCAGAATTAACCTAATCGTGTTTTAATATCAAAACATCAAACAAATAATACAATTCGAAAGGAATTAATAAGAGACTATCCAACATTCTAGCTGAATCATGACGTTGCGTTTAATATAAAACAGAAGTCGGTTCGAAGAATTTTAACGTGTTTTAGAAGGTAGGTCAGTGAAGGTTATTAATTGTTTACCACTATAATAATGTATTTTAAATTAGTGTTTCGAACTTCTAGAATGAATGTCATAAGAAGAAACTTATTTAAGAAAATACATTTGCACTGTCACAATGCTGTAGAAGTCAGTAACAAGTGAATCACTGATTAAGAAGTTGAAGAAATTCCTGTGAACAATTTACACAAGAAGTCAATCAATAAACTGTGTATAGAATATCCTTTTTTTTATGACTGTTAGTCGAGTATTTATTGAAGTAAATGCTTTGAAATCTAAGCATCTATATGTGAATACCACACAAGGTTTTAACTGAAATTATAACCGTAACACCATTCCCCTCCTAATTGAGAATTTCGCAGAAATTCTGCCATAAGCAATACAAATATATTCACATAAACATTCCAAATAGTATACAGCAATGCACACAGTCAGAATATTACATAAGATCACATGTCTATTACGTTTTATCTGGCTTTAAATCTTTTACGTGCCAAGCTCCCTTGGAATTACCGACGCCATCAATCAACTCATACGTGTTAATACCTAATTTCTTTTTAATCGTGTAAGGTCCTGTGAACTTTTTACCTAATTTAGCTGAATAATTTTTTGCTGCATCTGACAAACTATATTCTCGTTTCCAAACAGTATCACCTTCTTTAAATTGCACTGGACGATTTCTTAAATTATACGAGTGTTTAGATTTTTCGTGTGCCTTTTTCAACTGATTTACTACATATTCCCTAATACTTTGCAGTTTGTCTGATTTATCTTCTAACTTCTCAGACACATGACAGTCTATAAGTGATTGTTTCTTTCTATCCCTAGCATATTGTTTACCGTCTAATATCATTTCATGTCCAAAATTAATGAAGTAGGGTGTTTGTTGGGTAACTTCTGATTTTGCAGTACGTAATGCACATGATAGTTTTGTTAAGTTTACATCCCATAGTTTTTGATTATCTGATATATATGAACTTATCATAGTTTTAATAACTCTATTGTAACGTTCAGTGAAATTTGGACTAGGGGTGTAGAGTGGATTAGTTAGAAATTCTATGTTATAATCTTTAAGAAGACTTTCAAATTGCTTACTTTTATATTGACCCCCGTTATCTGATCTGAGGTATTCTGGAACACCAAACATTAAAAATACATGGTCTTCAATAGCTTTAGCTACGTTTTTTGCTGTAGCAGTTCGTAATGGAAACGTAAGAGTCATTTTTGAAAGATAATCTACCACAACTAGAATGAATTTGTAACCCTTGTTACTACGAGGAAATGGGCCTACTAAGTCTGTTGATATATATTGCCAACATTTTGTAATATTGGGAGGTTTTGAACCCATTTCACCAGCTTTTTTCCTCTGTTCGGGTTTTTGTTCAGAACATATGTGACATTTATTAACAAATCTATGTATATCTGCCTTCATTTTGGGCCAATAATAATGAGAAAGAATTCTATTATACGTTTTATAGATCCCTAGGTGTCCTGATTTTGGATCTATGTGGTTTTTATGTAGGATAGCTGGTCTATCCTGAGATTTTACAACAATTTTCCATTTATCATGAGGTTCATAGAAATGGTTGTCATTTATGTGTTTGTATAAGATACCTTCTTCGTCAATTCTCCACGCAGGATACTTGAGAGGATTTTTCAAAACACTTTCACACATTCTATCATACCATTTACAATTTTTAGTCTCGTTTTTCATTAAAATTGGGCCGTGAGTTTTTAAATTGACATTTTGCAAGACTGGTAATGGTGCACGAGATAAACAATCTGGTATTCTGTGTTCTTTGCCAGGTCTATGCAATATTTTGAATTGATATTGTTGCAGTCTTAACGTCCATCTTGCTAGACGTCCTGAAGTATTTTCCTGGTTATTTAGCCAAACAAGGCTATGATGGTCAGTAACCACAGTGAATTCAGATAATTCTAAGTAGCATCTTAATTTTTCAATTGACCAAATGACTGCTAAGAGTTCTCTTTCAGTTGCTGAATATTTTACTTCAGTTTTAGTTAACGTACGAGATATATAGCAAATAACATGTTCTCTACCCTCATATTCTTGAGTAAGCACACAACCTAAGTCATATGAAGAAGCATCGCAGTGTAAAATAAACGGACGATCGAAGTTAGGACAAGATAAAATTGGTGAACTCACTAGAGTATTTTTAATCTTCTCAAAAGCTATTTGACACTTTTCATCCCATTTAAATTTTACATTTTTCTTTGTTCAGTTAGTTAAAAGTGCTGCTATTGTTGATAAATTTTGAACGAATCTTCTGTAAAAAGAAACCATGCCAAGAAAACGTTTTAATTGCCTTGGAGTAGTTGGCGGTGACATTTCAACTATTGCACTTACTTTTTCTGGATCCACTGAGAGACCTGCACGATTTACTATAAAACCTACATATTTCAATTCTTCTCTGCAGAATTTACATTTATCCTTATTGAGAGTTAAACCTGCTTTTGTCAGACATTCCAAAGCTTGTTTTAAAATTTTGATATGGGTTTGAAAATCTGGTGTTACAATGACTATGTCATCTAAATATTTAAATAGATATGGTTCAAATTCTGGACCAAATATCGTGTCGATTAGAGCTTGAAAAGTACCAGGAGCATTTGACAATCCAAATGCCATTTTATTAAAATGAAATAATCCCCTTCCTGGAATTGTAAAAGCTGTGTATTTTTTTGGATTCTCCTCAATATTTACTTGCCAATATGCACTTTGTATGTCTAAAGTAGAAAGATATTTTGCATTCCCAAGTTTATCTAAAATTGAGTTAATGTGAGGTATGGGATAAGCCCATTTTTCAGCAACAGCATTCAATTTTCTAAAATCTACACAGAAACGATAAGATCCATCACGTTTAGGAATCATTAATATAGGTGAACTCCATCCACTTGTACTTCTTTCAATGACACCTAACTCAAGCATTTTTGTTACTTCCTCGTCAATTTTCTGTTGCATGAGCGGATTTACTGGGTAGTATCTGGACTTAATTGGTGGACTATTTGTTACGATAACATGTTCGACAAGTGAAGTGCATCCTAATGTGATATCTTTGATCGATTCAAAATAATTATTTACTGTCTGGTTTAGTTCATGTCTTTGCTGTAATGTTAAGTCATCTGCTGTATGTATGGAGTTAATCTGATGGGGTTGAATCTCTGTTCCAAAAAACCCATCACCACGCCTTAAATCAGGTATTAAGCCCATTTTTATCCAAAAGGTGGTACCAAGGACTAATGTATGTCTTAACTGAGGCATAACATAAGCCTTAAAAATGAGAATTTTGTTTTGCAATTTAATTGGGACGGTCATATAACCAATGCATTCCATAACCTCGTTATTTGCAACTGTGCACTTGGTGTCGTTAGTTTTATGTAATTTTATACCAAGACTAGACAAAAGAGAATATCCTTTTTCTCCCAAAAAGATTTTATTTGCAGAATAATGTGAAAGGTGCTTCTAATAAACGAATACTTCTGGGAAAGATCGATAACGATTTGGAATATATAGTTTCGGATTGGAAGAGCAAACGGTGTGGCACAGTGGATTATTCGAAATCAGATGCTGGATATAGGGTTGATCCACTGGTGAAACTATCTAGTATTGCTTATAACTCTTATCATAGAGACGCTAGAAATACAATGGGCGTGAGTGTTGGAAAAGGTTTCGGGTATGTATGGTTGAATGAATCAAGTAAATCTGATAAATTTTGCAGTGAACGTGATTATGATACATGCAAGTTTACCGAATGTGAGAAGAAAATGTTTAATAATGATAATTAGTGTTTTATTTTTATAGAAATTAATAGTTTTAGTTTTCATTAAGGAGTTTGATGGGTGAATGTTGTATTGCGCGTGTTGAAATGGAAACAACTTGTGGTGATTTTGTCCGCGAATCGCTGGCTGTTCAGGTTGGCATCGCCAAAAGGGTCGGTGACGCGTTGGGGAAGTCTGTCGTTGTTTTCGCGGTGGATGGTACTTTTGATGGTGCTGCAACCAAAGTCGTGGACGGTTATAGATACTTGGAAACGACTACTGGGGAGATTGGTGTTTTGAGTCAAGCTGCTCAAAAGGTTTTTAAGGCGACGAATACTTATCATCAATATTCGTCAAAATTTGATCTGGATGTTACGTTTAATCGCGTTACATTGAAATACGTGCCATGAGTGAGAGTACGTATGTATCTAATTAATTTTAATTTTAGTACTAAATAGGGTTTCTTGTACGTTCTTCCCTATTTATAAGCTTTGAACGTTCATTATTCAAAATTTAAATTCTGTTCTATTTGAATATTACTTGTTTCCTGATTAGTTTAACTTGTTCTGATTGTAGGTTTGGTAATTTTCTTCGTAAATTTATTTGTGTTTCATAAAATAAAATCTTTAAAAACAAAGAAAGAACGTTACACTGGCGCCCAACGAAATGATAAAGAAAGCTAAACAACAAGCAAACAGAATTACGTGAGTAAATTTTCATTATTCCTTTTGATTTGCCATACCATCAATTGATCTTGTTACGGGTTTATGCTGTGTTAATCAATTTGTAAGGTTCTAAGATAGGTTAAATTGAAACTAGTAATTTTAAATTGAATAGGTCATTTGAAGTAAGGTAATAGCTGTGACAAAATGCTAAAGTTAGAGCCAGATAGGTTGTTAAAGGATGAATTAGAATTTGAAATTACAATTAGAGGTGCACAAGCTCAGGGTACAGCTAAAGATCATATAACAAGTAACTTCAAAATTGTTGTGCCTAACTGGAGTTCTTCCACGAATGTAACTTCGATTTTGATTACTTTGTCTGTCTGAATTGTCTCTACTATAAAAATATTGTCTAGAACAATTTTGATTTCTGCTCAGAGAGTTGTCTCTTTCATTGTACGATCTTTGACGAGAATCACTACGTTCGTCGTATCTATCCCTACCATTATTTTTATTAAAATGATTCCTACTATTTCTATCATTAAAACAATACCTATCTCTACTTCTATCCTCACTTCTAGTATCACAGCCTCTATCTACATTATCTCTATATCGATAACTATTTGTATTCTCCCTTTCTACACTATTTACTCTAAATCTGTTTCTTTCTGGACTTTTATTCCTACTCCTAGATCTGCGTGATCTAGAGTTACTTCTCTGCCTGAATGATTCTGCACTACTGTTCCTACTACGATCATTACTTTTATTACGTCTCGATTGCCCATTACTGTCAATTTTATTATCTGACCGAAATGTAACTGATTTTTCAAGTTCTAAATTGTCAATTTTTTTCTTTAAAGTTTTATTGTCTTTATAAGACAAATCTGTTTCAACAACATTTTTACTAGAGGATGGGGGGGAAATTCTAAAGCAGTTTTTCTATTATCCTCGATTTTCCTACACAATTTTATTAAAAGGTCTAAAGAGTCAATGTCAATTAAAGCTAAATGATTTTGATAATAGGGCAGGATATTTTTTCTAATAATTTTTAATTTAAGTGATTCATTTACTGGTGTTGATAACCGATTAAACAAGTTGTTCATGTATGCTACATAAATTGCTATACTTTCAGTATCTCCCATTGTTCTTTCTTTGATTTGCGACCAGATTTTTTCATTATAGTCACGAGGTAAAAACTCATCTCGAAGTAAGTTACAAAGAGTATCCCAATCGTTTATTTGTTCTTTTAATGACCGATAATAAATGAGAGCTTTGCCTTCTAACAATTCTACTGCACCCTTGAACAACTGATTTTTGGTCAACCCTCTAGATTGCCTAAGTTCTTCGACTCTTTCTAGGAAACCGTTTAGACCTAAAGCATCGTTTTCACCTGAAAACTTAATGCACCAGTTAGAGATGTCAATAGTTTTTGTTTCGACCTTCAATTTTGATAATAATTCTGTTAGTTGAACCGTGGCAGTTTGCTCTGCTTGCTCTGAAGGAGTATGAAGCTTTGCATGTGAAGTTTGAGATGACGTATTGACTTTTGTGCTTGTTGATTGAGTAGTCTGAAATGTGATATCCGATGGTGTCTTTGACAATTGATCTATTTGGAAAGCTTCCATTTTCTCATTAAAAGTATTTAAATATTCTAAAGCCGTTGTCAACAATACTGCACGTTGGGCATTATCAGCTTCATCATCTGACACAATAAGTTTTATTCGATTCCACGTGTGATTGAGCCTAGTCTGAACTTTACGAATTAAGGTTGCAGAAAATGGTTCTCCTAAACTTTGCTTCAATTCCACCAACTTAGCTTCACAAAGAGCGAGTTCATCTTTAGCTTTATAATTGTAAACTGGAGGAAAGGTATGACCTTCCTTTTCTAAATTTAGCAATTCCCGCAGAGTTTTTACAAGATCTTTAGCTGTACCCTGAGCTTGTGCACCTCTAATTGTAATTTCAAATTCTAATTCATCCTTTAACAACCTATCTGGCTCTAACTTTAGCATTTTGTCACAGCTATTACCTTACTTCAAATGACCTATTTAATTTAAAATTACTAGTTTCAATTTAACCTATCTTAGAACCTTACAAATTGATTAACACAGCATAAACCCGTAACAAGATCAATTGATGGTATGGCAAATCAAAAGGAATAATGAAAATTTACTCACGTAATTCTGTTTGCTTGTTGTTTAGCTTTCTTTATCATTTCGTTGGGCGCCAGTGTAACGTTCTTTCTGTCAGCGTAATGTTGTGGTGATCTTACGGAGAGCAATAACCTTACCATAACCTGTGATGTTCTTGAGACTCTCTTCAGGGTCGTATACGTTACTTTAACATACCTTACCAAATCAGTTGACCTAAGCTGAAATGTTAATAAGTTTAAACAAAACAATCTTTAAATGAAACACTGTGTGTTCAATAGTAGGGGTTTTATTCCTGAGCTCTAAATCGTGATTCTATGTTTTTAAACAGTGTGTACCGGTTAACTAATAAGTTAAACCAGTAGATAGTGCCCCACCTGGGCTCACCCCCTCCACTTTTTACTGCGCATGCGCGTGACGTCATGCGCATGCGCTGACCTGCGCAGACCTGTGACAGTTGACAGCTGACCTGTCAGATTTGACAGGTGTCAAATGTCACTGACCTGACAGCTGTCAACGTCAGCTGTCACCTGACCTGACATGTGTCAACGTCAAATGTCACCTGACCTGTCAGATGACGTCACAAGCATTCCAAGATGGCTGACCTGTCATAGACAGTCGCAAGCCGGGTTCTCTCTATGGAACTAACCTGAGATGACGTCACAAGCATTCCAAGATGGCTGACCTGTAAGAGACAGCTGCAACTCCGGGGTTCTCTCTCTATGGAACTAACCTGAGATGACGTCACAAGCATTCCAAGATGTCTGACCTGTGTGTCCATAGATATCTACAAGTCAGGTTAGCTCTCCATGTGTGTTTGTCCGATTGTTTATTAAGGTTATGTATTTGTTTATTAAGGTTATGTTCGCTCACGTGTCATCTGTTTGTTTATTAAGGTTATGTTTGTATTTGTTTATTAAGGTTATGTCATGTGTGTGTGTGTTGATTACCATGCATCTGTTTGTTTATTAAGGTTATGTATTTTGTTTATTAAGGTTAGGTGTTCGTATACAGACTGATTACCAAGCCATTTTGATTGTTTATTAAGGTTATGTTTGTATTTGTTTATTAAGGTTATGTTCACACACGTGTTGATTACCAGTCATATGATTGTTTGTTAAGGTTATGTATTTGTTATTTGAATGCAAACAGAGATAATACAAGATTGTACTTACATACAACAAGAGACGTCAGCCTTCTTTCACAGCTTAATACACACACTACTGAACAGGTGTCTTCTGTGTTGAGGATACAGACAGACAACTGATTGCCATTGTTAAAGCTTGTATATGTTGTTTGAAAGGATATAACACACGTCATGACAGTTCGATGTCTTTGCCTAAACTGACAGATGCATGTGTAATAACACAGCTGTTTAACAACAGCTAGAGTGAGTAACACTGGTAATACACAACAAAAACAGACAGACAGACCATTGATTGTCAACAAGTATCATATAGAATCTTGTTAAAGCTTGTATATGTTGTTTGAAAGGATATAACACACACACACACACTCGCATAGGTCATGCCAACACGAAGGCTTTGCTTAGACTGACAGACAGATGTATGTAATAACACACCGACAGACATACGACTATTTAACAACAGCTAGAGCGAGAGTTGAACAGTATAACGCTGGTTAACGTGGAGAGCAGTCATGTTCAAGCTACTCTTGAGTATCTGTGTTCTTTGTCTAAGTGCCTCCTGTGGAGAGGATGTAAGTGAAACAGACAGACAACTGGCCAACGATTATCTCATCAAATATGGTTATTTAAGCAGTAATATCACTAACAATGACCAGCTAACGATGTTAGAGAAGACAGAAGCTTTCACAGAGGCTTTAAACATGTTTCAAACGTTTTTCAGTTTACCCGAAAGTAACAATTTGACTAGTAGAGACATTGAACTGATGAAACGTAAACGATGTGGTGATGAAGATTTTTCACAGAGTTCATTATTAACAGTAAAACCTATATGGAAAAAGAAAACTTTGAAATGGTACATACATTATTCAGATCCTACAGTACTATTGCTAACACAAAAAGCATTCAAACAATGGGAACAACATATTAATTTGAATTTAGTGAGAACAAACAACTATGCGGAAGCCGACATACTTATAAGTTTTTGTGATGACCAACATTTTTACTTGAGAGGTGGGAAACCGTGTACATACCCAATTGGTGGTGATGTTTTAGGACACGCTTATTTTCCAAATGTTGCCAATACACCCATAGAGATCCACATAAGCAATAATCTCACGTGGAACCTTCAACTACACGCATCAAATGGCTCATCATACTATATGGTTATTCTACACGAACTGGGACACGGTTTAGGACTCAAACACTCCAACAATAAAAACTCTCTTATGTATCCACATGCTGGGGCCGGTATATCTGACGAAGATATTCAACGAATGCAGGAACTGTATGGGCAACGCTCTACAACAGCAATAACAACAACAACAACAACAACACAGCCTACATCAACCAAGACATCAAAGACTACAACAAAGACTACAACAAAGACTACAACAAAGACTACAACAAAGACTACAACGAAACCTTCGATAAAACCAAAGGCTGTCGCTGTAAAATCTGAAACCAAAAACACTATGGACTTGTGTAATTATATAGACAAGATCAAACCGTTAGTCATTATAAACCACAACATGTATCTGTTTTATAAGAAATGGGTGTGGGTTGTCCCGTTGAACAATATGAAGGGGCCCTATCCGGAGGCAAAACTTGTGACAGATTGGTTGCCACATTTGAAAAATTTAAAAGAAATTAAACATATATATCAGAGACCTGGTGGTGAAGTGGTCATGTTTACAAATGACGAAACATTAAGCATTGTTGCGTTTCCTAGCATACAAGCTACATTTGTAGCCCCCTTCAATAATCTCACATATCTGAATACTTTGAGGTTTGACCGGATAAATGCAATGGTAAACACATATACAGGAAAAACCATTATATTTCATTCGGACAACATGTATGAAATCATCGGTGAGAAGGGAGCTAATTTCTATAGACTAGAAGCAGGTTATATAGACAAATTTTCTCCAGAATTTCCAGCTAACATTGATGGTGCATTCCGGTACACCAATGGACGGATATACATATTTCGTAAAAATAAATATTACGAATTTGATGAGTTTACCAATCAGGTCGTTACAATAGGCCGTAAAGATTTATCTATGTTTGGTATTCAATGCCCTACCCGCAGTCTATATGAGCAACTCAGTCTGCTATTACAAAAGATTCTCAGCTATACAAAGGATAACACTGACCACCAACAACCAGCAAATATTGAAGACTATAATGATTATATATAGTGTTTAACTTGTACAAAATATGTGTTTAACGGATCAAACAGCAGACACTTAGCTTAACATATTAATGTATGAAATAAAAATATTTACCAGCATGTGTATGTGTTTTTATTCCTTCTCAACAAGACCACTGTTCTGTTTAAGACTGTCTAGAGCACACTGAACAGCAGTTCAATATATGAGTTAAATAACACTGTTGTAGGGGCCCCCTTGATGAGCAAACGGTATTCGTGTTTGGACTTGTCTAGAATACAGTCGTTAAAAGTATGACATCATCCACACACCTGTTCTGTTGTAATTTACGTTGAATGACATCACCCCATTATTCGTGTTTGAACTTGTCTGTGTATCTGTTCAATATACGCAAGAGAGAGGCCCTCTTAAAGGTAAACAACCTGTCAGTTGATGACCTTGTGTTATATCTGTTCAATCACCCCATTATTCGTGTTTGAGCTTGTCTAGTACAAACCGAGAGGATGACATCATCCATGTATTTTAGCCTAATATATAAATAAGTGAGTAAGTTCGGTTATATTATTAGTTGTTGTTGTACCATGTCGTTTAACAGTGTCTTATGGTATGGACACAAAAATAGATTGTTTGAAGAAGACTGTGAATTTGAATTAAAACAGTTGGTGTTAAAGATACAAGAAGAAGCCTTTATCGACGAACGCGATTCTGAAGGAGAAAATTATGAAGCCGGACATATAGTCGAGTTGTGTGACATATATTTAAGTGGGTTCTGCTCTACACAATTTTTTGCTTTGGCACTCATTCGATACTGTACAGGAGCTCAGTTAAGTGAACCGTTTTTCAAGTATTTACCCGAAGAAGCAAAACATCAATACATACGTTATTACGATAAACAAACCGTCCACACAGAGGCTATTTAGTTTATACAACAGCCCGTGGTATACAGATGAAACAAGAATGAATAGTGAGAACGACACCACAAAAGTTAGACTGTTAGTGTTACAGATACAAAAACAAGCTTATCGAGACGGGCGTAAGTCCGAAGCCGAAGAATATGAAAGTAGACATATGGTAGAGTTGTGTGACTTATATTTAAGTGGATTTTGTTCAACACAATATTTTGCTGTGGCACTCATTCAACACCAACCGGGGGCCCTGTTAAGTGAACCATTTTTTAAATATTTACCTAAAGAAGCAAAAAATCAATACAAATATTATTATGATGCTGATGAGGTCACACTCGAAACAACGAACATTGAAATTGAACCGCCCAGCGAGGAAGAACTCAAACAAGAAACACTCGAAACGATGAGAGAAGGGTTTAATAAAGAATTTGAGTTTTCAAGCTGTGATGACATCCACAAGGTTGCAGACCATCTAAACGATATATTAAAGCACAGTTCTAATTTAAATGATGATGCTGAACGTACTAAATCCATTAATTTTCTAACACGAAAACTTCACCGTACAGACGCCACAGACATGTTATATACAATTTGTAACGAATATTTCGACAGTCTTCCAACCAATGCTGATTGGGATAGATATGAGAACAAAGATTGTGTTGCTGTAGACAAGTTTGTTAAAGTCTGGCAGAAATATCTGGATGATCATGCAGTGTAGCACGAAATATGTTAAAGTATTTAGTGATCGCAATAGATTTGTAAAATTTACCAGGAAACCACTCAGAACCATTCAACAGACGTTTGTGGTGGGGGAACAACAAAACCTACTTAACATGGTCAGCAAGCTTCAGTCTAAACTTAAACGAGTTTGTGTAAACATGTCTTGCGATTGTATTAACATGAATATGTCGGTGTCTGAGAGTGATAACAACGATAACGATTATGCCGTTGATGAAAACGATGGCCCTGATTTCACAGAACACCGAACACGACGAGTCTTATTTAACAAGTATCAAGCTGACGACAGGCTATTGATGGAAACCACTTTTAGTGTTCGACGATCCTTGAAATTGATTACAGGCATCAGTGCAAGAAACGACTTTACAAATGTTGTGAAATTTGTCAATCCGTTGGCTCTGAATGAAGAAAACCAATATTTGGCATTGGAAGAATGGGATTTTTACGATTTCCTAGACAACATACGTGAGCTGTATAGGAAATATCTTAAAGGTGAAGACGAGCCAAATAGCTTTATAGTGCATCATCTTAATTACTGCCGCATAACCTATTCAAAGGTGCTAAGTGAAAAAGCCTTGTGTATCGATAACGGTTTCACATCTATGCATCTATTCTTAAACGAAGAGTGTGTAGAACAGCTGCTGAGACTTGAGGTGTTGGTTAAAGCAAGACTGAACTATCTGAAAGAATCTCAATTTACCTGGACTTACACGTGTTTTATGGAAAACATAGTGGAAATATTAAACGATCTGAGTAGATGGGATGCCAGTGTACCGCAAATCATACAAACTATAAAAACGTTACTCAACACTGTAACACCAGCATTTAAATATTACATGTTGGAGTGTTTGCACTACGCTCAAGAACAAGTATTGACAGACATCCACAACATTCGCCATGGTTCTTTTTAAATCAAGTTTCATCGTTCTATCAGCACTGTGTCAGAATGTGTTGTATATTCATAAGCCACCCAATGTAACAGAAGTACGAATTTGTTTCGACATCGATGACTGCATGATATGGTCAGCTCTTACAACAACAACATATCTACACAACGACGACCTAACCCCACTTGCAACATACAACATGTCAGCCAAAAGCCTGTCATCTGATGTGATACGTTACAAAGTTATGTTTCTGTTTGATAATGGTAGTCGGGGCGAGTCACCTGATTGGACCACTCTTGTGTTGACTAACACCCGACTGTTCACTTCAAAGTATATTTTTGTGTTTATATCAGCTGGCTTTCTTACATGTCTTACCATATTCATGTTGATGTATTTTTGTTTCAAATATAGCACTTATCTGCACATGTATCGCAAACTTGTTTGCTAATACAAATATATAAAATAAACACTTGTGTTTTATTTACTAGTTTTAAGGTTTGCTAAGGGGGTGTTACTAGAAAAACATATATATAATTTACAACTTTTTATTTCGGTAACAAGTTTACAACATACGAAAATAATAGCATACAATTATTGATGCTGCATATACAGCTTCTAGTGTATCCTGGTGAGTGATGCATGCACTTAGGAATGTCTGGCACCAACGCAGGACAATCAGTGTTTGTTTCTAAATTGATCACGTCCACACGGTAGCCACAAGTGAGCAGCATCTGTGTCAGAAATCTCTGTTTATTCTCGCCTTTTACATAGATTCTGTCCACCTGTTGTTCGACGATGTGTTTCATCAGGATATTTGGTAATTCTTCTAAATAAACAGTACCATAATTATAGTCGATACAGTGGTGACGGGCCTGCAGAAACTTGACTTGTTTGATTACATCAGCAGATAGAAAACGCATTGGTTGTGGTGGCTTAAACACATACTGTACAGTTTGATAACCATTATAAATTACTAGTTCTTTGGGTGTGAAGTCGGGGAGACAGAAACCCTGAGTGTCGACAACAACGAACCTCATCTTGATACTGCCCCAATTCACTATACTTCCGCATCAGCTTATATACACCTCTAGGTTGAGCAGTTGGGGGAACAGCGTTGTATGCCATACTCAGATGATAGAACGAACAACGTTAGAGAGTGGGGAGTATTCGATGATGCAATCATGTATAATTATGCAGAAACATTTAGTGTTATTGGGAAAGTTCTGGTTACTTTCCATTTCCAATTTGATATCGACAGTAGACGGTTTGATGGAATCCGTATACTTTGAACAATCAAACACAAACATGGGATATTTAGCGAAAGCTTTGTAATCCAACGTAGGCTGCGGTTCTCTACCGAGATATGCTCGTTGAAATTCAATCATGTTTTTATATGCTTCCAGATAATTTGCTTGCCCAAAGTTCAGATTCATACCCTCGGTCGGTATTTGTTTTGAATTCAGATGTAGTCTTATATCTCGAACGTCCACATGATCAAACTGATTAATATCTTTTCCTGGGTTGTGGTGGCGATCCGTTTGAAAGACTACGATAACGAAGCGAGGTCGTTCGGTGTTTGATGAGGTCTTTACAGACCACAAGTCTTTGATTGAATTACTTACATTCGGTAATTCGTACATCTCCCATTTTCTAAACGGTATAAGAATCTTTTTATCTTGAGCGATCGATTGCAACAGCTGCTGTTGTATCACATCGCTGGGGTGTATGTGTTTGACTTGCAAAGCCATATGTTCAATATTAAACTTTATAGCTTTGTCAGCGCCTGCTACACTGCTCAGAATATAGCAATTTCTATCGTTCTGACCGCGTGTTAAGCGTACCAACAAACGACTGAAAAGTACTTTTCTGTAATCTTTGAAAATATTACACAGATAGCTGAGCGGTAGGCAATAGCAAAATCTGTTGTTTTTCACCATGGTGTTCCTTTCGTTCGGATGCCAGCCGGCAGGAATGAGAGCTCGTGCTTCATCGCTGTTGGCTTGTAATAATGTTCGTACTGCTGTAACGATGCCTGGGTTTCTAACATGTTCGATAATCTGATTACACATCTCAACAGCCACAGAGGAGAACAAATGAGCTGCAGCATTCGCTGTTACCGACACATCACCAGTTGTACCTGTTGTCTCAGTGGAACCGCTGATCAGGAGAGCTGCCGAAGACCAATCGTAAAACACATCTTGTTGATTGATGGCAAACTCACATGTGTCGTTGTAATCAAACGATCTGGTTTGCGGGGCGTACGTGTGTACTTCTTCTCCCTTGATGGATTCGTCGTGAACGGGGTCTGCGAAGATATGTAGTTTGTTTGACATCGTAACCCAATGATTGTAGAAACTGTACGTTCTCTTCGGATAGAACCGTCTGTGATGCAGACAACAACGATACTGACCGATGTTGCTCGTCGGCACCTGTATTTATAACTAACATACCACCGGTGTCTTGTTCAGCTGTAATATAACGATGATCTCTTCACCTTGAAAGTTCACAGGCACTGCATTCTGATCGATGATGTTTACATTTATATGGGCGATGATACGTGTGTTGACGGGTAGAAACAGTTTACTGTGGGGGTTGATGTCAATTGCGTAGCCAGGATCAACCATCGGAGCAAACTCGTATAGTGTGTGTGAGGGTTTGCCTTCGTGGTAAGACCCGCTTACTATGTTACACTCCAAACGGATCGTTTTCACTTTAACAATCTCCACTGGTAAATCGGATGCATGCAACACATCCTTAATAAGAGATCTAGTTGAGGAAAAACCCAAGAGAGGAGCTATTGAGGCGTCCCTTGTCAAATCAATGTCATACTTGCACTGTATCTCACACTTCAAAGTGTTGTTGTTGGCTTTCAAACTGAACAGTTTACTTGCATCGTCAACAGAGGCACCCTCTGGAAATTTATTCAACTTGAGATAGATACGGGCCATTTCATTTTGGATACACCGTTCCATATCGCTAATTTCATATGCTCCATTGGGAATTATTATTTCTTGTATAACACCAGCTTTCTTAGGCTCTGCTTCGAGTGTAAAATTAAAATGCAACTTATTACAACCGGTCTCTATATTTGGTATGGTGTTGTATGTGTGAAAATTCGAGAGTGCCACCGAATGATCGAACCGGGGGTCCAACACTATCGGTGGAAATATATCCAATGACAGGGAGGACGTGGAGCCTCTCAACTCGAACGTTAGCGACATGACTGATACACACAGGTTATTGTTTGAGTCTTTTATTGTAAAAATTTTAAACACAAATGACCACAATTAATTGTGTTATATGTTTGATACACATCATGATTATACAGTATGGAATAGTCTTTAAGGTAACGTTGCAGCTCTACAGGAGGCTTCAAGTTTCCATACGAGTCAAAGTACTCGACGATGTCACCGCGTTTCCTCACAGCGACCCAATGACTGCCTGGCTCCTTGTGTGTTTGCAAATTCATGATGAACGATTCATTTTTACGTGGTCCATTGCGAGGTAGCTCGTCTCGCATGTATACACCTCTAAAATATGGGATTTTCATTTTACCAGCAAACTTGACAAGATCTACATTTGTTAGAGGTCTTGCTGGTAAAGGTATTACACGTTTTTTGTCTTGTGTAAATACAAACCGTAGCCGGTGCGTTGTTTCTTCATGTACAAACCATCACCAACACTACGCCCTCGTTTACCCACAGCAATGGCCTCCATTGTTTGATTGTGACGTTTTGCCTCTTCCAATTTCTGTTTCGCAGACTTGGCATCGTTCACAGCTTTAGCAATACCTGCAGCACCGCCACCCAGAGCTCCTAGTGCTGACAGCCCACCAAATATAAGAGGTAACAGCGGTAGGAAGCCACCGCTTTTAGGTATTGGAATAACTCTCGGTACCTTAACTTGCTTTCGACCACCTGCGTTTTTTATGACTTTTCTCGCTACATGCAGTAGATTTTTCACAGACGGCACCTCCTCTCCCACATTGATAGCACCGCGCATCAAAGCCAGTATGTTTTTAAACGGTACCTTACCACCGACTTTTCTCTTACTAGTTTTTCTGAGTTTGTTCACACCCATACCAAGTTTTCGTTTAACTTTCATTGTTTTTGCTACACTCCAAGCGGCCGCCTTCTCACCAAAACTTGCGTCCTTTGACTTGACTCGTTCCTTGGCTCGGTGCTCCAACACCTTGTCGGCACGATGCCTGTCACTCAACTGTTTGGATTGAGAGTAGGCGATGTCGTGCTCTCGACAAGCCTGATCTAGTGGGTTGATACCTTGATCGCCTCTGGCAAGACGTTCTTTAAGTTTAGTGCCTGGACCACAAAACTGATAGCCTGGTATGTGTAACTCAACAGGCAGTTTGTTAATGAGTGTGTTAACAAGGCCTTCACCCTTAATGACCAACATTGATACTAAAGCGGTGCTGTATTAAACACCCAGTATTTATACTTACAACAAGCAGGTTGGTGTTAGTCTAGTTAACGATGCGTATCGTAAAACACACAACAACAGCCCTACCAGTTACAAACTTGGACGATGTTGTGCATGTGGAAACAGTTACACAACACAGACACGGACTACTGTTACCCGGCACGGTACGTTGTTTGATATGTGGTCCTAGTGGCTGTGGTAAAACCAATGTCATGCTGAGTTTACTGTTTGAAGCAAACGGTTTAAAGTTTGAAAACGTTTATGTATATTCAAAGTCACTGTATCAACCGAAATACAAGATGTTAAAGGAGGTGTTGGATGCTACAAAGGGTGTTGGTTACTATCCTTATCGAGAAAACGATGACATATTAGATCCGGGAGATGCCTTGGACAACTCTGTGTTTATCTTTGATGATGTAGCTTGCGACAAACAAGATAAAATAAGAGCATACTTTAGCATGGGCAGACATAAGAATATTGATTCCTTCTATCTTTGTCAGACATACAGCAAAGTACCAAAACAACTGGTACGTGACAACGCAAACGTTGTTGTGTTATTCAAACAAGACGAAACCAATCTTAAACATGTGTACGACGATCATGTAACCACTGATATGACTTTTGAAAAGTTCAAGACACTGTGTGGTGAATGTTGGCAGACCAAGCATGATGTGATGGTGGTTGTTAAAGATTGTGATTTAGCACAAGGACGGTATCGCAAAGGTTTCGATCATTTTATATATATTTAAACTTGTGTGTGAGTGTGTGTTAGTCTTCATGTGTTCAACATACAGTGAGCATGGCTAAAAAATCTAAAAGTCTTCGGCGCAAACAAAAACTATCAACACAGCCGCCCAATATCAAACGTAAAATAGCCGATTTATCAAAGATTATTCGAAACAAATATTTGGCTTTGAAACTGGGCAAAACAGAGACAGATGAAACGTTACACCGTTTATATAGACCTCTGTTAAAACCGTTGGATGATATATCTAAAAACACAGCAAGCACAGCGTTGGCTACTGCTCAAACAACTCTACAGCAACAGCAACCAACTAAAACTGAACTTGATGTCAAACCCCCACCACCACCACCAACATCAACAAAGAAGGAAGTTCAATTTCTTAGTGATGATGAAACGTTTGAGTTGGAAGCAGAACCAGCTGAACCTGAACCTGAATTGTGGGTTACCAAAGCTTATAGAAAACTAGATGCCGCAGCAAATACACCGGCAGCTATTTACGAGCAAACGTTAAGTTCGTATCCTGTAGTTGTTCGCTATTATGTTGATAAATATTTCACAGATAATCAACTATGTGATCAAACATACGGTGTTACTTATGATAAAGCCACCAATACTTGGATGCTTGGCAATAAGTCTGTTAAATTTGTTGTTACTGACGTAGATTTTAGAAATAGAGAAAGTTTTCAAATTGTTGTTGGTGACAGAAGATATTACGGCACTCAACACCTATTGGAATTGATATTTTTGAGAAAACCAGGTATGAGTGCTATGAAAAATAAGAACGCTTTACGTGACTATGCAGACATTATGGCAGCTACGAGTCTTCACAGAAAAGATAACAATCCTAAAGAAGACGTTCTGCGCAACACCTCTACCAAATATCAAAATGTAATAAAACCAATTTTAGAGAAACAAGAAGGTGCTAGAGCACGCTCTTCCTCAGTTACTTTAGGTCATGGTATGCCATACATGCTACATACTAAGCAACAGAAAGAATACGTATACTGGGACGATGTGAACGAACTGGTTGACAGACTTCGTCTTCTCGTGGCTTCCCAAGTTGCAGGTAATAATGCTCATAACAATGAGATACAGTCAATCTTAGAGGAGCTGAAGGAGGCTCGCATCATATAAAGCGTAAACACAAGCCAACCATCAGTTTCATCATGTCTATCGACAAGTTTGGTCGTACTGCTGCAAACTTCAACAGCAACAGCTCTCTACACAATCGCGTGGTTCAACGAGAGATTTTCCCTAGAACTGCAAGTGGTGACTTTGACGTACAAAACCATAGATTGTGTAACGTAGCCAACCCTATCGATTCAACAGATGGCGTAACTAAATCATTTGTTGATGCCTGGGTGGGTGACTATCAGAAACATAAAGCTGAGTATCTGAAGAATAAAGATGAAGTGACACAAAAACTAGTGGCCATTGTGTTAGAAGCCGTGCATAAGCCGGAGTTGAACGATTTGAAGCACGAATTGGAACAGAAATTGAAAGCTTTAACCAAGACCATATCAGCTCAAGTTTTAAAAGATATCGATGTGTCAACGAACCCAAAGCTAAAGAAGAAGTTGGGTGAAATAGACAAAAATCTAAAAGATTTGCAAGACAAGTGGATACTTTTAAATCCATCATCACCATGAAGCGTCGCCGGCAACAACAAACACGTAACGATGAACCATCTGATGCTAAGAAACAAATTATAAACGAGCTGTACAAGCCTGCTAGAATCAAATTTAAACGTAGACAGACCATAATTAGAGGTTTGAATGACTTGTGGCAAATTGATTTGGCCGAGTTTACAGACTATCAGCGTGAAAACTCCGGTTACAAGTACATTCTGGTGGTAATCAATTGTTTTTCAAAGTATGTATGGACGCGTCCGCTTAAATCTAAAAACGCCGAAGAGGTGACTAAAGCCATGGCCGATGTTTTAGCCAACAGCACAGCACCATCTCACATTCAGTCTGATCTTGGCAAGGAGTTCT
The DNA here is from genome assembly GCA_964006375.1 of Tillus elongatus. Classification (NCBI taxonomy): domain Eukaryota; kingdom Metazoa; phylum Arthropoda; class Insecta; order Coleoptera; family Cleridae; genus Tillus; species Tillus elongatus. Next base: position 31,289,656 of record OZ023270.1, read on the forward strand.
ACAACGCTAAATTTAAGGCCCTAATGACCAAATACAGCATCAATCATTACAGTACCTATAGTGTTAAGAAGGCGGCAATGGTGGAACGAGTCATACGTACGTTGAAAGAGAAGTTATATAAAAACTTTCACTTGTCTGGTTCTTACAAGTGGCTACATATCCTACCCAATGTCACAGCTACATATAACGCAACCATTCATCGTACCACAGGTGTAAAACCTTTGGATGTCACTAGGAAAAACGAGGCAGCTATTCGTAAGCAAATCTATTCCAACACCGTACCGGTATCTGTACAAACTAAATTTAAAGTGAGTGATGTTGTACGTATAAGCAAGGCAAAAACATTATTTGAAAAAGGTTATACGCCACGTTGGTCCACAGAATTGTTTAAGGTGGCCACGGTACACCCCACTATCCCAGTGACGTATTTACTAGAAGACATGCAAGGCAAACCAATCAGTGGAGGGTTTTATGAGCAAGAACTACAAAAGACTTTATCTTCTGACCTGTATTTAATCGAACGAGTGTTGAGAAAAAAAGGCCCCAAGTCTTACGTGAAATGGCTTGGTTTTGATCGTACTCATAATTCCTGGGTCAACACTAAAGACATTAAATAACTTGTATTATGTTATGAATAAAGGAAACATGTTAAAAGTATTTTTTTATTTCAAATCTTCCTTTATGCATTCACGCCAACAGAATGATTGTCAGAAAATACAGCTAATAAAACACAGAGATTTTTACACATATATTTTATTATCAACTAGTGTTATAGGTAAATCTGTTACATGTTAGCATATCTTTCAGTACAAGTTGATATTTAGTAATAAATTCACACACTATACACAGATTCTCAGAGTATTTTAAGCGGGCAATGAAGAAGGCACAAGGTATAACTGCCCTGTCTCTGAACTTGGACAGTTCCGATCTAATGTCAGCCATAAACATGTTTAGGTCAAAGAAACTCCTAAAACGTAATTCCAATAATAAGTCTTTGACCACAGAGCCAACATCTTCTAGTATTTTCAATGATTCCAAGCTTAGGTTGAAATTAGTGACATATTCATCACTGCACAACCTAAACTTAAAAAACACTGATTTTCGTTGTGTTTGAACCAAGTATTTAGTAAGTGTATACGAATCGGTGTTTTTGTCTGTACCTTGTGATTGGTTTTCCAGGTTGAAAATTATGGTGGGTAACACGTTTAAAAATTCTTCAAATGTCCACATGTCGAAAAACACAGGTATATTACAATTTTTCTGTGAAACCTTAACCAGAGGCATAAAGTTAAGCATGGGGTCAGCTCCGATCGTAAGTATTTTCTCACCGTTTGCCAACAGCGCAAACGTTGTCTGACCAACGAGCTCACAGTCTTGTGTTTTTAGTTTTTTCTCCATACTTTTCTGATTGATCTGCACCAACTTCTCATTGAATAGCTCATCGTGTGTAGGCTGATATTCGACTGTTTGTATGTTTGTAGGATCTGCAGCATTCATACTAATATCAGAGAGATTATTCGGTTCACTTGTGTTTGTTGTTGTTGGATAGCTTGTGTACAGCTCACCTATGATATTATCCCACGTCTTTGGTTCTTCTTTTGTTATAATACTTTCAACTGCGTTAGCCAGCAAGACATCTTGTAACACTTTAAGCTTTTTACCTCCACCAGCACCTCTACCTGTATTTTCTGTGTTGAGAGATTTTCGTTTTCGCGTATTCTGCACCATATTAGTTTTTAGTTACACCTTGTTCAACGTACACCAACAAAACTAGTTTCTAGACAAGCTCAAACACAACTGATGGCTGGATACCACCTAACAGAACTAACCCCTTAGATCATAACTGTAAAGACAACGTCAAACAGGTTTATCAGATCAAGGTCATCAACAGACAGGTTATTTACCCTAAGAGGGCCTCTCACTTGCGTATATTAAACAGATACACAGACAAGCTCAAACACGAATAATGGTATGATGTCATTCTACAAGATATGAGTCATAACCATGTTGTTTGTTCTCTGTTTTATTGTGTTATGTATTCTGTTATGGACATGTGTACAGAGCGACATACTTTTTACTCGTTTACAGGCCTAGGATCGACGTCAGCTCTCTTTAGACATATTTGTTTGTGTCTATAAATGGACGTTCTCAACATTTGTTTATTACAGTGTAAACATGTAACCTTCCTCCTGTCGTACGTGTATTGCCATTTTACGAAATTTTCATAACTTTCCCATGAGTGTGCGTTGTATGGTAGCCATTTTCCCAAGTTTTGACCATTTTTAATGAAACATTTGTCACAACAGCTTCTCTCTGTTGGTGGACAGCGTTTAAAACAAATGACACAGCAACGGAGACCATCATCATTCAGTTCTTGCTTGTCATCCTGTGTTAGTGGTTGTGTTGTTGTTGTTGGTCTCGCGGCTGTATGTTCTTCTTCACTCTCTTGTAGATTGATTTCATTAAACTGCTGTTGGTGCTGCTGCTGCGTCGACAAACCAGAACCTTGTGAAGTGGTTGCTTGCTGGTGCTGTGATGATCCTAGACTTGTAGCTGTTATAGTAAAGGCATCACCTTCAATGGCCCCCTTATTGCTCTGATACATCTTGTACAGCTCAGACCACACTTCTTCAAACGTCAGCAACGACAGCTTCCTAAACGGCATATGATAGTCTCTATCCAAGCCGGAGAATGTAAAGCTTACTTTGGTGTCGGTGTTCAAGTCTCTAATAACTCGATTATAAATTTCCTGCATACCGTTCTTAAGCCATTGTTCAGGATTATTGACGCCACTGCTATTGAGTGGATTCAACTTGAAATGCACCATGTTCTGTATAATATTAAAACGACTGTTTCTTGTAGTCGACTCTCCAACAATTGAGAACGCCATAGTATGGAACTAAAATGTTTCTTGTTTTTGCGGAATCAAACACAAGACTGGCTTGTGTACGACGACCGTTGTACATCTATAACTCTCTAGTCATAGAGTGCTTGTGTGTGTGTTAACAATCAACAACAGCGTCTATATGTTTTGTTTGGTTCAAGTGGATGTCATTAAACAACTGTGTTATTTCTATAACGGGGCCCCATTCAAGACCTCAACATACGTTAGTGTGTGCTAAGTCGTGAAACAAGTATGACGTCTCTTGCTGTATGTAAGTATACTATTATATTATTTATGTTTACATACAAACAATACTTATCAAACAATCCTCGTATATCAAAGTTTAATTTAGTTGTTTTAAATTGAGTTTTGTTACTTGTGTGTTTTTGATCACTCCCTATATAAATTTAGATTCATTCATTCAAAATACAAACACACTAACATAAACAAACACGCCGGCAATAAAACCAAGTCCCCGAGTTTTATTAGGCTATTAAAATAAACTCATTAACATATCTAGATGTAAATACGTTTTTCTTATTGATATAGTTTACTTGAAACGTTTTTGTTATTAAATGATATTAGATAGGTAAATTGGTACGTGTTTTAAATTTCTTTTTACTATAAATAAACAATTGTTTTTAACATTACAGTTCCTATTATTCAATTGGAATGTAATAGAGATACCACCCCTACCTACACACACAAACTCAGCAGCCTCATAAACTCGTTTTATGTAACAGGTTTCTGTTTTATATATATACCCACTGATAACAAACTTTCATCGTATGTCTGAATAGCATGATCGGTTTAGGGGCGTTTGCATATCTTAGTAAGTTGTATGGTTGGGGGTTCAAATCTAATTTCTGGCGAATGCTTTTCTTTCAAAAATCATATTTCAAATTAAATTCAAAATTTCAAATTACCCGCTCAATATATCTTCCTCATATATGTATGTGTGTGACTAAACCGAATGACTGTGTCCAACAGATGTCTCCCCTCGAGCTAGAGAATATTCTCTACACTCTACAACTTTACAAATAGAATGTTCTCTAGCTTGAGGAGTAAGATCTCTGGACACAACAGACAAATTTTCAAACAAATTCAAATTTCCCGCCAAAAACGAAATACCCTAACAAACTTCAATACACCTTAACAACAACAACACAATAAACAAACCAAACAGCTGTGTTTACGAACACCTAACCTTAATAAACAAAATACATAACCTTAATAAACAAACAGATGCATGGTAATCAACACACACACACATGACATAACCTTAATAAACAAATACAAACATAACCTTAATAAACAAACAGATGACACGTGAGCGAACATAACCTTAATAAACAAATACATAACCTTAATAAACAATCGGACAAACACACATGGAGAGCTAACCTGACTTGTAGATATCTATGGACACACAGGTCAGACATCTTGGAATGCTTGTGACGTCATCTCAGGTTAGTTCCATAGAGAGAGAACCCCGGAGTTGCAGCTGTCTCTTACAGGTCAGCCATCTTGGAATGCTTGTGACGTCATCTCAGGTTAGTTCCATAGAGAGAACCCGGCTTGCGACTGTCTATGACAGGTCAGCCATCTTGGAATGCTTGTGACGTCATCTGACAGGTCAGGTGACATTTGACGTTGACACATGTCAGGTCAGGTGACAGCTGACGTTGACAGCTGTCAGGTCAGTGACATTTGACACCTGTCAAATCTGACAGGTCAGCTGTCAACTGTCACAGGTCTGCGCAGGTCAGCGCATGCGCATGACGTCACGCGCATGCGCAGTAAAAAGTGGAGGGGGTGAGCCCAGGTGGGGCACTATCTACTTAAACCTTAACCGGACAGCAACTACGACATTAAAATAACGATGCTGAACTTATGTAAAAACAATTACTTCTCGCTTCTCGAGAACAACCCCTTGCATGCAAAGTTCACAAGTTAAAAGGTCTGAAATTATTACTGCTTAAAATAGTAGTATAGAAATTATTACCACTTAAAATAGTAATGCCACTGAAGGTGTCAATTGCTACCAATTTAACAAATAACAGTAAATTAGCTGTTATGAAGAATATCTTCTGAATAAAATTACTTATATCTTATTCCTGAGATATAGTCTATGAAATTACATTTAAAACATTAAGTTACTTGAGTGAAGCTCTAAATATTAATAGTTAATTAAAACTGGAACCATATTATAAAACTCTAAATTTGTCCTGAAACTAAATTTGGTGTACAGATAACAGATTAAAGGTTTGATATAACAAATTTTTGACAAGTGTACTTAGCTTAACAATCTGCAGGTGGTGATGTCGGTGCTCTGCTTTATTCTGACAGTAAATGCGAATGCTGGAGACTATGAGGGACTATCCAGGACTTCTCTAGGTGGAATTTTACTATGACATCTTCTTTGAAAGTGAATGATAAAAAAATGAGTAACTCTTCTAGTCTTCTAGGAGGCTTTTCACTGGATGAATAAAATCCAAAAACCATAAACTGGTCTACAATAACTGAATAACCGTTTCAGCCATACGAGATGGTTGCTGAGTCTTCAAAATGAAATAATGAAATCGAAATTCTAGTTGATACCAAAATGGCGGACAGAGGCTTTACTAAAGCGCCTCCAAAAAATTTCTGAAATCCAACTTACGTTGCCGAAATTATCATACTGATATTTCTAAATACTTTTCCAGGGTTCCAAATCCGTTTTACACTTAAAAACGATCAACAGTACATCACTGTTGGTTAAAATGAACCTGTTAAAGCTTCATGGAAATTCTAGATCTGCTCGTGTCGAAGCCGAAAATGACAAAGAGACCTGAGATCGTTTTCAATCTCATTAGTTGCTTTTTAATTCCAATTCTGCCAATTTTCCAGCAAGAATTACACTATTTATAGAATCGGAGATGTAATATCTATGTACATGGATATACTAATTGAATTTTCATATACTCTATGATACGATCTACATTGACCAGTATAGTATCGATTATTCGACCAAAATCTCAACCAAATGACAGAAGGTATTGACATTAAAGAATGCGTCTGTCATAATAAGATTAAACGTCAGAATTAACCTAATCGTGTTTTAATATCAAAACATCAAACAAATAATACAATTCGAAAGGAATTAATAAGAGACTATCCAACATTCTAGCTGAATCATGACGTTGCGTTTAATATAAAACAGAAGTCGGTTCGAAGAATTTTAACGTGTTTTAGAAGGTAGGTCAGTGAAGGTTATTAATTGTTTACCACTATAATAATGTATTTTAAATTAGTGTTTCGAACTTCTAGAATGAATGTCATAAGAAGAAACTTATTTAAGAAAATACATTTGCACTGTCACAATGCTGTAGAAGTCAGTAACAAGTGAATCACTGATTAAGAAGTTGAAGAAATTCCTGTGAACAATTTACACAAGAAGTCAATCAATAAACTGTGTATAGAATATCCTTTTTTTTATGACTGTTAGTCGAGTATTTATTGAAGTAAATGCTTTGAAATCTAAGCATCTATATGTGAATACCACACAAGGTTTTAACTGAAATTATAACCGTAACAGAATATAGCGGGGCTGGACATACAACCAAAGTAGTTCTGCACTTACACGAAGAAAAGTTAGGTCAAGGACACGCGGTATACCTTGACAACTTCTACAACAGTTGTTGACTTAGCTACAAGGCTGCTGGAAAATGACACCTATTGTACTGGAACCGTAAGAACTGACCGTAAGCACTGAATTTGGGTATGAAACTGGCATTTTCAAGAATAAAAGGGGTAAAGAAACTGTAAAACCTAAAGCCATTCTAAAGTATAAAAACTATATGTCAGGAATTGATCGCCAGGATCAAATGTTGTCGTACTATCCTTGCAATAGAAAAACGATAAGGTGGTACAAGAAATTTTTTATTCATGTTCTAGAAATGAGTTTGACAAATGCATACTGTCTCATGAAAAGTACTCTGGTGGTCGCCATCTTCGTTTTTATGACTTTCGACTGGAGGTAATCAGAGATATGTTAGCCCCAAATGATGATGTACTCGTCCGTCCTCCTAATCAAAAAAAAAAAAGAATTCGAACGCTAGACATTAGCTTTCAAAAATTGAGAAAACCACAAATGAAATAAAGAAAGGGCGGTCTGAAACTAAAAGAGTATCTAGAAAGGAATGCAAAAGCTGCAGGCAAAACAAAATAAGGAAACAAACAATGTTTGAATGCAAACAATGTTCTGTGATTCCTGGTTTTTGTGTAAAGTGCTTTGAAGACTTTCATAAAAAAATGTAGTTTTTGTTAGTCTGGTATTTCTTATATATTTTGATTTGTTTATGTTGTTTTGAATTTCTTGGTTATTTACTGTAAACCAATCTTTTTTTTTCTTTTGTATACCCAAGATCTGGTTACCAGTTTAGTTTTTGGGTGATATTCCTCACATTTTTTGCTTTGAGAAAATGTATTTATGTTGTTTTGATTTTCTATGATTATTTACCTTAAAAGCAAATATGTTTTATTATGTATACATTTATCTTATTACCAGTTTAGTTCTGTGTTCCTAATATAAAAATAAAAGTTGTTTAGATAATTACGGTGTGTTTTATTCGTATTATTGCTAAATCCAATCGGAGTGTTCGGCATCCAGTGAAAATATGAATGCCTGACGCCGACCACTCCGATCGGAGTAGTTTTTTTTTCCGCTAATTTGAGACCAAAAAAACATGAAAAAGTTAATAAAACTATAATTTACATGATTTACGACATAAATAAAGGCAACAAAACAAATAAAACTTAACGGCATCTGAGAGTGCCTCAAAAATATGGTCGGCAGTCAACCTGTTAACTCATTTCGATACAATAAAACGATAAATGCGCTGTAGAGCCACTTACTAAAGTATACGGGTCCCTTCGTTTTAGTGAATTTTCGTAGGAAAAATTCACTAATAGGGAGATCCCGACTTTTGAATTTTGAAAAATTTTTTTGCAAATGATCGCGAACTAGGACCCCTAGAACCCATATCCGGGGTCAGTTTCAATTATATATATATATATATATATATATATATATATATATATATATATATATATATATATATATATATATATATATATATATATATATATATATATATATATCACACCGATAACTCAAAAAATAATGTGGACCGATTTTGATAAAATTTGGCATGTGTCTTTCTTTTGTAAATGGCTTGGATAAGTTCGTTAGTCAGGAAAATCGGACGAGGTTTTCCGAAAAAATTCTGAGTTTTCATTCGAAAAAATTCTTATCTCAAAAAGTAATAAGCCGATTTTAATAAAATTTGGCATGTACCTTCCCTTTGTAAATGGCTTTGACAAATTTGTTAGTCAGGAAAATCGGACGAGGTTTTCCGGAAAAATTTTGAGTTTTTATTCGAAAAAATTTTTTCTCAAAGAATAGTGGGCCGATTTTGATAAAATTTGGCACGTACCTTCCTTTTCTAAATGGCTTTGATAAGTTAGTTAATCAGAAAAATCGGACAAGGTTTTCCGGGAAAATTTTGAGTTATTAAAAAAAAAATTATCTTAAAAAATAAAAAATCTATGATAACCAAATTTGGTAGGTAGGTTTACGATATAAAAAGTAAACTATACACAAAAATTTAGATTTCTATGTTGCAAGAAAACAAAGTTATAATAAAATATTTTGTGCCAGATCATTTCTATGAAAATTCACTACCATAACGCACTTGCTGCGTCTTCGCGTTTTTATTAGTGTGTTAAAGGATAGCGGGTGTATGATACATGGTTCTGCTGTAGAATCACGGGGTCTATTCGAAAATGACAAGAAAATCCATCACTGCCATTAGAAAAAATAAAGTTACTGTCGACTTCCGGTACAACCGGTTGCGCTACATTGTTTTGATTCGCACACGTAAACAGAGCGTAGCGTGTTTATTATGCCGACGAAGTTTCAGAATTTTCTGTTAACTCGTTTCGACACAATAAAACCATTAATGCGCTGTAGAGCCACCTACTAAAGTACACGGGTCCCTTCGTTTTTGTTAGTGTGTTGAAAGATAGCGGGTGTATGATACATGGTTTTGCTGTAGAATCACGGGGTCTATTCGAAAATCACAAAAAAATGCATCACTGCCAAAACAGTAAAGGTTTTAAAGACGGTCATACGACTCAATTTGTACAGCCTTTGGACTGAGCTTTTTTTAAAGCATTGAAGTCATATTACTACTCGGCATGTAACACATTTATTAGGGCTAATCCAACCAGTGCTATCAACAGGTTACAGTTTGGAAAATTATTAGGAGAAGCTTGGCCAAAATCGGCCACTGTAGACAATGCGGTATCTGCCTTTCGATCTACGGGAATCTATCCTCTAAATATAGATGCTTTTCCAGAGTACGCATATCTTTGCGAAGAGAATCCCAATATTTCCGAAAATTTTTACAAAAGGGAACAAGATAAACTGTCCAGTAATGACCCTTGCGTGCCAGCCACCAGTTCAAGTAGTGAAAATAAAGAAGAAGCAGAAACACCTGGAAAAATGCTAGACAATATCTGTCCTGTACCATCGACTTCGAAAGTCAATACTGTCAAATCTCGCAGTCGACAATTAGCTGCCGTGCTAACTGAAAAAGAAAATATTAGCTGAAAAGAAAGCTGAAAACAAACGTAAAAAAGAAGAAAGGAAAGCAAACAAAACTCTGAAAAAAAAAATAAATAAGAAGAAAAAAATTATAGTTCTTCAGAGAGTGAAACAGATGTTTCATTAGCATCTGAGAGCGACACTGGTGACGATAATGATTACGAAAATGAATGTGTGGGATGTGGAGATAATTACCAAACGACTAAAAGTAAAGAAGATTGGATTCGGTGTGCAGAATGGACTAGGTGGCTACACGAAGGGTATACTAAGTTTCCAGATATGTGTTTGCGCTGTGGAAAGAGAAAGAACTCCCAATAACTTTTATGCTTTTATTTAAATACTTATTAAACTTGAATTTGGGTTGTTTTGTTATGTTTTATGACTTTTATGAATGTTTTGTTAACGGGCCATCTCCCCCAATGTTATCTCACCCATATACGTCGGGTGAGTTGGTTTTTTTATTACTATGTTTTTATTTTTTTGTGCCAAAATAGAATGTGATTTTTGTTTATTTCTTGTATTACTTGAAACTATAAAGACTTATTATAACAGGTGGGGCATAATGGAGGGGCGTTTTTAGAGCGGTTAGTACACGCGAACGCGTGGGGGTAGAGGGCCGCGGTTGACATCGTTCGATTCAAGCAAGCTTACCGTTTGTTAGTCACAATGGTTATCTGGACAAGAGAACATCGCGCGTTCGCAGTTGAGGAGTATTTAAAATCCGGCGAGTCAGTTATTGTTGTGCAGAGGCGCTTTCGTCGACGCTTCAATATCGGTCGTAACGGTTCAGTTCCTAAACGTGACTCAATCAACAGGTGGGTACAGAATTTTAGAACGACGGCATCAGCAATTAATCCAAAGCCTAAAGGCCGTCCCCGAAGTGTAAGGACACCAGCTGCCGTAGAAAGGGTGAGACAAGCAGTCCACAGCGTTCTGTCCGAAAACGGGCTGCAGCAGTTCGAATGAGTAGTCGAACACTTCGCAGGATTTTACACAAAGACCTTAACTTTCACCCCTATAAACTAATGGTTGTCCAACAACTGAATGAAGGAGATTTTTCTCAACGCCAGCTATTCGCTGAAAGAATGCAAATGATTTTTGCGGATGAAAATGAACCTGTAATAATGATGAGCGATGAGGCTCATTTTTATTTGTGCGGTTCTGTTAACAAGCAGAACTGCCGATATTGGGCAGCAGAAAACCCCCGTGAATTGCATCAACGTCCACTTCACAGTGAAAAAGTCACCGTTTGGTGTGCCATGAGCCGTCCTGGAGTAATCGGCCCTTATTTCTTCGAGGATGCACAAGGAGCAACCGCAACTGTAAACTCCGTGCGGTACATTGCTATGTTAGAAAACTTTTTCATCCCAGAATTGCGAGGACGAGGAATCGATACAAGAAATGTTTGGTTCCAACAAGACGATGCCACGGCACATACAGCCAGAGCCTCCATGGAAGTTGTGCATCGCATTTTCCCTGGACACGTAATCGCCCGCTTCGGTGATGTGCCATGGCCCCCTCGTTCCCCCAGCTGCTGATTATTTTTATGGGGATACCTAAAAGCAAAAGTTTAAGCCTCGAAATCTGCAAGAGTTGAAAGAAGCAACCACAGCACAAATTAGGGCAATTGACATCGACTTGTGTGCGAGGGTGATGCGGAACTTTGAGGAACGACTACAGCAGTGCATTGCCGAAAACGGCGTCATCTGCCTGACATTATTTTCAAAACATAATTACACATTTTAGTTGTTAAATGGTAATATGTATACTTCAATTTTTTTAAATACATTTTTTTTTAAATTCAAAACAGCGGAGTTATTGTTATTTTAAAAACACCCCTCCATTATGCCCCACCCTGTATTACTGGACCTGTTATTTAAAGAACACTAGTTAAAACTTGATTTTTATGTAACTTAAAAAAAAGGTGAGCCATCTCTCCCGACTTTACCCTACCGTGTGTCCCAAACTGGATGGGAATATATTGCTATCTCCGTTATTACTAGAGAGGGGGAGAGGGTTAAATTAGCAATGTTTTGTAGAACTTCATGCTCGTTCCAGCCATGACTTGTGTTTTGCCCTGCCTCTTTTCGTTTTCGAGTTATTTTGAAAAAACCAAAATTTGTCGATTTCTTTTTTATTCAATATCTAAGTAGGCGTTGATCTGACATGTCTAAGCCTTGCATATTATTGGGACACTTTTTACAGAGTAATCTTTTTGTGCTATTCTCAACTTTGGATTGTCATTCTTTTTTAGGTACAGGTATCAACGTTTGTTTTTGTTATGGCAACCATATTGGATTTTGTACTCATGTGATAGCCTGTGAAAAGAGCTTTTCAATGATGTACAACATGCTTGAGAAATCTTGTAATTGCACTGACAATTTTGAGAAAAACCGTTTTGAGGATAGTACGCTATGAAATCCAATACCAGAAAACAAATGAGAAAAAAAAAGTGTTCAAAAAGCAGTAGGCCATGGAGTCTAACAATAGACTTCTACTTTTAACATAATTTTCCGAAATGATTCACGATAAAAAATAGTAAATTTGAACACACCAATGAATTGGCCCATTATTACAAATGATATTTTACATTACATTATCCTAAAAAATTGTTATAATTTAATTAAATAGGTAGACTTAGTAAATAACAGAACTCAATAAAAAGCAGATTAATGGCATAGCTCCCGTTATTCCAAAACAGATCAATCTCTGCAATTTTTGCAATTTGCTTTGTGTTGAGAGTCATTTCGTTTTTGGCCACCATACTATAGATGTATATCGACGATGCTCTGACAATACCTGCTATCTGCTTGTGATACAATTTGTCAGGAGACATAAAACCATTTTTTTAACACAGATAAACAAACTTTTGGATTGATTAACTTGTTTACTTATATTTTACACTTGATGCAGACATTTTGTAATAAAAAATAAACATAAATAGTTACCTGCAAAATATATAAGGCACTTAGATGTTATATCCTGTAACTTAGCGTCAAGTAGGAGGTACTTCTCTAGATTTTATAATAATTCATCAACAGCCTTCTTTCAAGTTTGTTTTATATAACAGTAACAAAAATTTTTCTCTACAAAAATGCTAATTCTAATGACGCAATATAACACACAAATAATATTTTATAGCATTCAATATATAAAATAAAAATTTCTTTCCAAGATTAATGTCATTAAAAAATCCATAAACAATAAGGTTTTTACTAATAACACAATCTACTATAACAATATTATTTAGTGATTGTATACAAAAAAAAAAGATATTTCATCTAATTGAATTGCCTCTGCTGCCACCGTATCCTAAAGCTCCTTCATTACAGGTGTCCAAAAAGGCAGCAACTGATATAGATTCATCAGAGACAGGAAGGCAGGAGAGTACAGTTCATTTGACGCCTACAACATTCAGTTTTAATAGCCAGTTTCCTGTTCCCCCTGTTTCAGATGATGCCTCCACTCCTAGAGGCATATTATGTTCACAAAAAATGACAAATAAGACCAGGCCAAGACCGTCTACTGAGACTCGTGCTGCAGATGATGGTAAGATAACAAAACATATACATATGGTGCGATGATATAATATAACATAATGACTAATCAACTCTCAATTTATTGCAGAATTCAGGTCGAGAATTTTAAGAGATCTGGCATTTATTAAAGTAAATGCCATCACATTGAACCAGACAGATGACACAGCCATACAGTCTGTAAATGAAAACCCTGAAGTAGCCAGCTATCATACACAAAATCACCTTTCATTGCCACAAAGATGGTTAGACAAATGGAAGATAAAGATCAATGAAGCAAAGTCATCGCATGTCACATTCACTCTGAACCGCCAGACTTGTCCACCTGTCCACATCAACAACACAGAAATCCCTCAAGCTGATCATGCTAGATATCTGGGACTACATCTAGACAAACGACTCACATGGAGTACCCACATTAAAAAGAAGCGTAAAGAGATGGATCTGAGAATGAAGAAACTGTACTGGCTAATAGGTAGAAAATCTCCAATTGCAATAGAAAATAAAGTCCTGGTTTACAAGGCTATAATCAAGCCAATCTGGACCTATGGTCTAGAATTATGGGGTTCCTCCAAAGTATCCAACACTAACCTAGTTCAACGCTTTCAGTCCAAAGCCCTCCGCATCATAACAGATGCTCCTTGGTATGTAAGCAACCACACCCTTCACAGAGATCTAAATATACCCTTCGTATCAGAAGAAATCACTAGAAGAGCAAATAAACACCTTCAAAAACTGGAAGCACATCCAAATGATGCCGTTAGACCATTGCTTGAAAACCAAACAAGACGACTGAATAAAAAGTGGCCATCAGCTCTATGGAGTCAGGTATGAAATAAAATTACAATTGCCGGATTGCACCAATGGGTGTAATTCCTTCATGTCAATTTCTCGTCAGCAGATTTACTTATAGAACTCAACGTATATACATATTAGTTAATGTATATAATATATTAGGTGGTTCTGATTGTAAAACCTGACCTGACCTGACCTGGAAAAAAAAAATTGAACCAGAGATTGGCTCTTATCGAGCATTCATTGAGCTCGGAGAGACAAGCAGCAGATGTGCCAATGAAAAGCAATGATCCCCAATTGGACATCAGTATGTTTCCTCTTAAATCATTAGAAGAGTTGAATAATATGGAAAAAAAACTTGAGGATTCTCAATTCAAGATGCATTTGGTAAGGAAACCTCTGCTAGTAAATATCTTCACAGCAATCGTTTTATCAATAAGATTTCACAGTTACCATTATTTCTTCTTCTGATAAATTATTGTGCTAAAATTGGGGGTCACCGAACTGATGAAACCACCAAATTAATTTTGAGAAGGCTCTTAACCAACAAAGTGGCCCAAGAATATAGTTGGGTGGGTCCAAAAAAAAAAAAAAAATTCAAGTCTTTATCTTGCTGCGGTTGTGATATGTAAATTATTGTCTCTTTCTGAAGTTTATACAATGAATGACCTATATATCTAATCATTTCTAGCCTCTGTACGTGCAAATAAATTAGCAGGAAATGTATCAGAAAAAGAAGTAGTGGATAGCATTAAAAACAGACTGCGTCATGCTAGCACCAGAGAGATAAATAATAGGTATGACTTACTTTACTATTAATTAATTAATAGATTTCTGAATTTGTTACAAATGTTTGGAATATACTTTGATCTAAGCCACCTCATTAATGAATTCATTATTTAAAGTAGTGAATATCATTAATTAAATATTTTTACTCTCATTGAAATGAGGAAAAATTTTCTAGTTATATAATGGAAGTTCATGTATATGTAAAATTGCTCATTTTACTGGTGAATATCGTCCCTACTTGGAAGCAGATCACCTTCAGTAGATTATGAAAGTGGATCACTTAAGGGTAATTGAAACTATTGGATATAGTCAGTTACGTCGTGATACTCAACATTAATACCTGTTACCTCTTTACCTCAATTAACCATCCCCAACATTTTGTGGACCCTCAAACCAACGCCACAACAAATCATGTAGAGACATTCTGGAGTAGGGCAAAACAAAAAATAAAAAAAACATGCATGGTACGACTTCCAACCATCTGCCAAGCTATTTAGATGAATTTTTGTGGCGGCAGATGAACGGAGGTCATACCTTGCAGGCATTTGAAACGCTGCTGCAACAAGTACTATAATGTTACATAATCTTTTGCTCTGCTCCAGTGCCTACATGGTGGAATTCACTTTAACTGTCACTGTAGAGGGTGTCCCATTTTCTTAAAATTGCTGGGTACCTCGGTTATTTGTTAAGATAGAACCTTTCGGTATATAAGGTGATGTTAGTTTTTAAAGTAGTTGGAATTTTTCATCCTCTGATGACGCTAACTTAGTTAGTGAAACGATCGTCAGGTCAGGTCAGGTCAAAACGATCGTCAGGTATTTCAAAATGTATTGTGGTGATTTGGGTTCTCCAAGTGTACTTATCAGTGCTCATCACAGGTTTCAATCTTCACTTATTTAAAGATACTTGCATTGAAATAGAACATTAATTATTAAAACTTCTTTACAGGCGCCAGCGTTGGGAATTTACGGGAAAATTAGCTTTGTTGACATTTGACGCGTCAACAACGTAAACAACGTCAGCAATGTAAAGAACGTAAACAACCCAATATTTATATAAGAGGATGAGTTTCTGCCAGAATCATGTGGCATCTCGTCCGTCATGTGTCATCCATCTGTCACTCTCAGTGTTTTCGTTCTGTGGTTTTATTATCCTTCAATGTGCGTTTTTAGCATTTAATAATGAGCTGGCGATTTGTTCATTCTAAAACGCCAAAAATATAGAATATTTTAACCTTTATCTTTGTTTTTAAGTTAATAGCAGTAACTGGCAATAATGTCTAAAGGTGGACGGCCTCTTGGTAATATTTTCAACAATTTGAAATTCCAACTTGTGAAAGATAATAGAAGCTACTCAGCCCATTGCAAAATATGCTGTAAAATATTGAAAAACACATCACAAAATAGATTACGTGCACATAGGTATATAAGCTATTCATTCCCTAAGGTATATGATTTTTTATATCTTATATAATGTTTTAGGAACATTTGCCACGAACGTGATAGTGATGGGATGGTCTCTAATCAGATTGAGTACGTCGAACTGGACGAAACTTTGGAAGATGCAAGTTTGCCAGCAATCGATGACAATTCTTCTTTCGATGGCGAAGTTACACCTATTGTTATGAATTCAGATATGGACGAAGCTTTTTCACTTTCCAATACTAGCACCAGCACACCCAAACGGAGAAAATGTGACAATAATGTGTTAACAAAGTTTATTGACAAGCTGAAAGATGGTGATTTACAAACTTTAAATGAGAAATTAACCAAATTTATTGTTGCTTGCAATGTACCGTTTCATGTAGTGGAATCAGTGTTTTTCAAGGACTTTATAAAAGCATTGAGACCTGCATATCACCCAAAAATACCATGTCGAAAAACATTATCTACATCTCTTTTAGATAATATATATGAAAAATGTTTACATAAGACGAAAGATATAATGAGCAGTAATTCAGTTTTACTGATAGATGGATGGAAAAACTCCTCCAACAATTCAAAGTTAGTTGTAACTATGCTGCATAATGCAGACGGCACTCAAGCTTTCCTTGAAGCTTTCGACTTGACAGGTGAATCCGAGACTTCAGAAAAATTGTGTGAAATTGTTAATGAAGCAATCACGATTGCAAAAACTAATTAAGGTACCTTAACCAAGTATGGGCACCCCCCCAAATACGGGCACTAGTGAATAAATACTGTTTGTAACCAATTTTAATAAAAGATGGCAGCATATGCATTACAGGTATCTCGTACAACTTCAGTCATAATCAAAATTCGGCCATTAGTCGATAGAGGGCGCCACCGGGTGTTTCTAGTCAGAAGTCGTCGAATGTGGAAAGTGAGGTTGTAGTTTTCGGTAAGTAGATTTTATTTCATTTTGTAAAGAAAATGTAGCGAAATTAATTGTTACTATATATAAAATTGAAGCTGAGGAACTGTACTTTGAGACTGTACAATAGATATTTAGGTTTACTTCCGTATTATGAAAATGTGTTTCAAAACTTGTAGAAAATGGCATGTCCCAAATATGGGCACTAGAGTGACTGCCAAATATGGGCAGTGCCCATATTTAGAACACATGCTGTGCCCATATTTGGGACATACCTTTTGCTGACGTTTGGTTATGTTTTATCTAACACGATGTTATTTTTCAGAATATGTCTCCACAAAAGCGAGCTCAGTGGAGTTCTGACTCCCTCAAAGCAGCAGTTGCTGCAATTCAAGGAGGAATGAAGATAAAACGTGCAGCAATTAATTTTAATATTCCACGAAGTACTTTGCAACGCCATGCTTGGAGTGGTAATACAGTTAAACGGCTGGGTCGAAAATCTTTTTTAACTGACGCCCAGGAAACCGAGTTGTGTTCTCGAATATTTAGACTTGCTGAGATAGGAATGCCCCTTACATCTAAAATTTTAAGAAGAAGTGTTTACACGTTCTGCAGCGAAAACAACGTCCCCTTTCCACCTACAAAACATAATTCTTCAATGGTTGGTAGAAAATGGCTTAAATTATTTTTAAGAAGACATCCTGAGGTTGCTCGCCGAAAATCTCAAAACGTTAATCCAGCACGAGCTGCAAAACTAAACAGATTTATTGTTGAGGATTATTTCAAGACATTAAGGACTGTGATGGCCGAGTTAGACGTTATGGATAAACCTCAGCTTATTTTTAATATGGACGAAAAAGGGTGCCAATTAACAATTCATAAGGAACCTGTAATTTTAACTCGCAAAGGAATTAAACGGGTACCCTTTGTGGCACCAGAACATGCCGAAAATGTGACTGTTGTGTCTTGTGGAAATGCTATTGGTCAGATAATTCCACCTGTTGTTTTGTTTAAAGGCCAGAGAAATAAACCTGAATTTTCAGATAATTTACCACCTGGGTGCAAAGCATTCATGACTGCAAAAGGCAGCATGACTTGTGATACTTTTGTTAAATGGATTGCACATTTTGCACAATACAAACCTCCTGGAAAAGTCCTTCTGATTTTTGATGGAGCAAAATCCCATCTCGATGCAAATATTGTTGAGGCTGCAGACACTCATGAAATCACATTGTTATGCCTTCCGAGTAACTGCACGCATGAATTGCAGCCAATGGACAAATCGGTATTTCGTTCTTTTGAATACCACTGGGACGATGAATTGCAGAGGTATTGGAGTCTTAATCCTGGTAGAAAATTAACAAAATCTAGTTTTGGTAATGTATTTTCAAAAGTTTGGCCAAAGGCAACAACCCCTTCAAACGTGTCTGCAGGATTTCGAGCAACTGGTATATACCCTTTTGACCCGACGATTATTCCAGAAACGGCATTTGCACCTTCAACACTGTCAGAGAGACCCCTAGAGAACCAAAACAATGCAAATTCCCCTGCAACTACAATTCCTAGTAGTCCTAATCCTGTCCAACAAACGATGGCTTCAGAATTAACAAGAAAACAAGAGGTTGATGGTCCCAGTACATCTACTCCAAGGGTTTCAACTAACAATCCTCGTCAAAAACAAAAACGGCTTCGACGTGTCTCAGATGACGACAGTTCTGACGATGAAAATGAATGGCAACCATCCGAATCTTCGACTTCTGAAACCAGTGAATCATCGGACGAAGAGTTGGAGGCTAACAAGTCTAGATCGTTTACTGAAATATTGAAAACACCAGAACTACCTGCCAAGTCTAAAGCACCACCCAAAAAGGCAATAAACTATCGAGCTGTCAAAGTTGTTAAATGGTTGTTTGCGGAGAAGAAGTTAAGTCAAAAGGAACCATCAATTGCCAAAAAAAGAGCGCCTCAGTCCAAACAACAAACAGCCAATTTAGATAGAGCTACGTGCAGTGGCGTTGCAACTCCTCGAAAGGAATCATGGTACTGCCCCCTTTGTAAAGAAGATAAACAAGAAGACATGAGGCAGTGTACTGTTTGCCAGACTTGGGTTCATGAAGAGTGCTGTGGGCTGATGGCCAAAGATGTCATACCCTTTTTTAGGTGCCCGTCATGCGAAGAGAGTGAATGAAGTTTAAGTTATCTAACTCGTTATCTAACTTAAGCTTTTTTACAATGTTCAAGTTCATGTACAAGTGTTTAAGTTTTTCTTTTGATTAATAAGAATTATTAATAACTATATTTTCTGGATCATTTAATTTCTCTTAAGTTTCTTTTAGGGTGCCCATAATTAGAACTTGATGCTCCTAATATGGGCACTTGATTTAATTTTTTTATGGGTGACTGTTTCAGAATAAAGACATATTTTTCAAATTCTGTGTATGATTTTGTATTCGTTCTGACCTAAAGAGCAAACCATTTTTTTTCTTTGGCTTAATCTTAATCGATAAAGTTATTAATTGATATAATGCTTAGGGGTGCCCATATTTAGGTTACTTACCTTACAACACGAATATATATGCAATGGTCAGTGACAATGCAAGCAACATGGTGAGACTAGGAACTTTACTCCAACATAAGATTTGGCATAGTACTTGTAGTTCGCATACGGCAAATTTACTAGCAAAAGACATTCTAGATAAAGAACTTACTGAGAATGTCAGTATTGTTCTAAAAGAGTTCAAACAAGCAGATTTTGAAAAAATGTTGGTGGATAAGGGAGGCTCCAGAATAAGGCTGCCATGTGAAACAAGATGGTGCAGCTATCGAGATTCCTATAGATGTTTCTTGAATAATCTTACGTATATGAAACTCATTGCCGTGGAAACTAAGAAAAAATTGAAATCAAATGTATCTCGTTTGCTTTTCAATGAAGAATTCGTTTCTCAGGTAGAAGAATGTTTACTATACTTCGATCCTGTATGTAAACTAATTAATGCATGTCAAAGTTCCAACACATCGATGGCAGATGCAGTGAGCATGTGGCTACAATTGGATATTCCAAGATTCAAAGATGCCCTAGAAAAACGTAGAGGTATGGCCATGCATGTGATGGCACTCACAGCTTATTATCTACATCCAGGATATGATAATGCTATACTTGACAAGGATAACAGAAAGAGCATCAACCATTTCCTTTTGAAACATCTAGACGCCCAAGGACTTGAAGAATTTGATAGCTTCGTTATAAAGTCTGCTATTTTCTCAGAGTTATTCAGGAAAAATATCTCAAAACCACTTGTTTTCTGGCGGTTAGCAAGCCATGACTGCCCAAATCTATCTGAACTAGCTTTAAAACTTTTAAACATACCTGCTTCTTCTGCACAATTGGAAAGGCTGTTTTCAACATGGGGCTTCGTTCATAACTGCAATAGAAATCGTCTTTCCTTTGAGAGGTCAAAAAAATTATCCTATCTGTATTATTCTTATCGGCTGAATCAACTTGAAGATGGGACTGATTCCGATGAAGATTGTGAAAATCAATAAAATTTCTGTGCCACATCCAACAAGAAATATTTTCTTTTTTTTGTGTACATATCAGTTTGGTTTGCAGCACAAATTTAATAGTGAGTGGAACGATGAGCCAGCCTGACACATACTAAATCACATTCATCACACAAATTCATTCTATTCTAATTAAACCACAGACAGATATTTTCTTATTTGTAATGATACTAATAGAATTTAAGTGTTATTTTTAGACGTGGATTCTTGTTTTGAACTGTTTATTGAATTATGATTATGTTTTTGTCTTATATTTTCAATATTGTAATTTTTTTGTAAGTTTTTGTGAATAAACTTTATACTAAAGATTCCATAGAATTTTGATACAGTTTAAGAATTTTTCTTATAACATCAACAGTGAAAACAAATACTCATTTCAATGCAATACATAAGTCTTTGAAACAACTGAAAAATCAATTTATATCATTCAATATGTAAGTATATTGAATGTTGTAAATTGCAAGCAGGAGCTTGAAAATGAATAAATCATTTTCAGTAGTATGTGACTAGATACGGTAGTGATACTCACTTATCTTAGGAAGTTAAATTGAGTAATACATTATCTATGTTAGGGAGTTAAATAGACTGATACATTAAAATCAATTCTCAATTAAGAAAAAGTCTGGGAAGGAGATTTGTGCTTTTTGAATTTTTTCCTCAATTTGCACCACCATTGGGGAAAAATCCACATGCAAAAAGTCAAAAAGAACAAAACTTCTCTGCCATTTTCACACTTCACTGGGAATTGATTTTAATATATCAGTCAATTTAACTCCCTAACATAGATTTGTATCATCAACGTATTTACTCTGGAGGGGGAGTTAGCCTTTTTCGGCCTTACTCTCCGCAACACTAAATATTGTAGCTTTTATGGGCACTAGTAAACAACACAAACCTTAATTGTTAATGAAATGACATTAATTTTAGTCTTCACTACATCCGTTTTTTTGAATTATTGGTGGTAGATCTATTCGAAGAACAGAGCATATGCATCATTTTACTGAACAGCTCACCAGGTGTAGAATGTCTCGCTATGCCTGTTCCTTTATCTAGAGGGCCTCTAAACTGTAGAATTCCGTACAGACATATGTTTTGTCTTCTCTACCAAACTTTCAAGTCCCGAATTGACAAGCTACCTCTTTCCTCACTATCGACATACATGGTACGTTAGTAACTAGGCTTGTAAGCCTTCGTGGTCTCGCTTCAATAAAATCCTGATTTGACTTATGTTTGTACATTTATCAATTTTCATACTGGGTGTAGAGACCAGCCTTCTTGCAAGCATTTCGAGCTTTGTTACTATGAATCATATCCTACCTATAAAATTAGATAATCAAATTTTTTATGACCTATTAGATACAAATTCAGCTCAGAATAAAGTGTTATTTAATTTTTGAACAACTAGGTACGGATTAATTCGCATGTAGATAGTTATTGTACACGGGCAAGTTAAGCAGGCAATCAATGAACGAATAAAAGTATTCCAACAGTAATGACTAGTAAAAATAGACAAGATTTAGGTTAGCTTAGATTTTTTATGTTTGTCATCCGATCCAGAAAATACGTAGGTACATATTACTATTTACAATGCTTCAGCAGTTGAGTTTATTATTTATTATATATTGAATTTTTCATTCACTTTACATTTTGTCAAGGTGTCCATAGTCCATATTTGTTGTTGTTGACACTATTCTGAGTTTTCTGTTGACATTCTTAATGTCAACAACTGATTGTGTCAACAACGTCAAATTTTACGCGTAAACAACACGTAAACAATGAGACAGTTGTTGACGGTCCCAACGCTGATAGGCGCACGCGTGGAAAACTGGCTGAATCAAGAAAGCGTTGTAAAGCAAATGGATAAGTACACCTCATTCCTGAATCACATAACAAGTAGACACGCAAGTGATATACAGTCAATACAGTAAAATATTAAATATATCACTCAATTCAATTGCAAAAATTAATGACAAATGGAATAAACTTTTAATAATTCGATATAATATTCACCTTGCAAAGATACTGTGAAACCCAGCGAGCGGAGCGTGGTCTTACTAACAACACCAGCCAAGTTCAGGTTATTTGGAATACAAGAACAATTGTGGACCGATAAACATTGTCCTACAATAAAAAAACCAAGTCGTTTGCCAAAACAAACCACAAAAAGAGAAATTATACTTCGTAACATTTCCACATGCAACATCACCAATATAATCAACCATTAGAAGCTACTAGTTCAATTACACAACAACGACATCCCGAAATCCTATAAACACCCCGTGAAAGCGGTAAACCAATGTAAAAACAAAATATCTCGTAATCTAGTATCTGGTAGTTATAAAAAAATATTTTGTGCCAGATCATTTCTATGAAAATTCGCTTCCATTACGCACTTACTGAGTCCAGACTGTTAGTGAATTTTCGTACAAAAAATTCACTAATGGGGAGATCCCGACTTTTGAATTTTGAAACAATTTTTGCAAATAAGCGCGAACTTGGACCCCTACAACCCAAATCCGGAGTCAGTTTCAATTTATATATATATATATATATATATATATATATATATATATATATATATATATATATATATATATATATATATATATATATATATATATATATATATATATATATATATATATAGGCTATTTCAAAAAACATGCACCATCGCTCGTGGGGCAATTCCTTACTAAAAAATAAGAAAAAAAGTTCCTGTGCACATGGGCCCGGAAACGCATAGTTTCCAATATACAGGGAGTTGAATTTTAATTTTTTTTTAATTTTTTATAAATAATTTCAAAACCACTGGATTGATTTTAATGAAACTTGGAACTTGAAAGTGTACTATGAAAGTGCATATTTTCAAGTGAAAATCTACTTACAACTGCGTCAGTGGCGTGCGTACGGGGTAACTGTAAAAATTCATTTGGGGAAAAAATATGTGCGCCACTGTCTTTTTCCAATTTTGATACATCAGTTATGAAGCTTATTACATAAGCCACAAAAGCTGCTTCTTGGTATTTTTTCGTTCAGGGTATCTCTTAGGAGATATGATAATTTTATAAAAAGGGGCAAAGTACCGATTAGTCGGCGTAATAATAATAATAATAATAATAATATATGTTTACTGCAACCATAAGAATATGAAAAACAAAACATAGAGTAAACATTACAGCAATAAACGTGCAAATAACTAACCTACGTAAAACTGATTGGTGATAAACATTGAAACGAATATTACAAACATTGATAAAAAATGATAAATAAAAAATAAAAATAAAAAATGAAAAAAGTAATCGTAAAGACACCATGATTTTTCCAAACTCTTGTTTTTTGTACATTACTCAATTGACTTTAATAACAAAGCTAAAGAAAATGTTGAAAGTGACCACCATTAGCGTCGTGTGTGTGTGTGTGTGTGTGTGTGTGTGTGTGTGTATCACACCGATAACTCAAAAAATAATGGGCCGATTTTGGTAAAATTTGGCATGTACCTTCCCTTTGTAAATGGCTTGGATAAGTTCGTTAGTCAGGAAAATCATACGAGTTTTTCCGAGAAAATTTTGAGTTTTCATCAGAAAACAATTTTGATCTCAAAAAATAAAAAAGCTATGATAACCAAATTTGGTAGGTAGATTTACAATATAAAAAGTAAACTACACACCAAAATTTATATTTCTATGTTACAAGAAAAAAAGTTATAATAAAATATTTTGTGACAGATCATTTCTATGAAAATTCACTACCATAACGCACTTGCTGCGTCCAGGCTTTTTCTATATTAGATACATACATTAAGTATTTTCAACGCAAAAAGTTCAAGAAATGCCAAAAATTTTACAGTTTTTTCCTCTGAAAACGTCAAAGCCACGATTTTAAACGTCAAAATTGCCAATTTGTAAGCCAAGAACCTGAAACGAATACGGATTACGTAGAGGAAATGTCACAAGAAGTGTGTTTTACAAACCCTTACGTTTCAGCTGCAACCGTCATTGTCCTTCATTTAACTAAAAAATGTCCAGAAAATACATTTAAAATAGAAACCTTTCTCTGATGCTTTCGCACTACTTTCAGTTATACACTCTATGTTTTAATACTCAATAATCCTTAGCGAATTTTTGTTGGAGAAAATCGCAAATGAGATTTTTATATTTTGAAAACATTTCTTTAAATGGGCGCGAACTAAGACCCCTAGAACACATATCCGGTGTTACATTTAGTTTTGATCTGTTTACATACATACAGGGAGACGCATTCCTACGATAAAATTCAGTATTGCCGTTACTATAGAAGATACTAGAAAAAATGTGTACGTTAATTGTAGGGTGTGTAGAGTTGCGTGTTATAAAATTATTTCGACAATAACAGAGTGATCCATTAGACGTAAACTGTATTGTGATGGATTAGGTTTTCCAAATTGTACTTATCAGTGCCCATTGTAGGTTTACAATCTTCACTCGTTGAAGTAATGCTTTCTGAAGGCAAAAACACACGACGGGCAAATGAATTGGATGTTTTAGTAGCTTATTAAACTATTTCAGTACCGCCTTATGACAGCAATTCATTTTTTTCAGATGAATCAGTCGTTTACAAAAAGTACAAGGTCGGCCGTGTTGTACCAGAAAGGTGGGTGTTTGAAGCATACGACGTTGCAAGAAAAGTTGGGTATATGCAGGAGGTGATGAGAAGGGACCGGGCAACTCTTATGCCCATTATTGAGCAGATTGTGGCACCTGTTAAGGAGATCTATGAAAGAAACGTTTATGTTATTTGACAAACCGTTTTGTTACCGGGTCTATCATAATTTCCGACGAGTGGGCCGCATATGGGAGGGCTATTTCAGCGATGCCCGTTATTCCCCCTTACAAACACAGAACAATTAACCATTCCCAACATTTTGTGGACCCTCAAACCAACGCCACAACAAATCAGAGGCATTCTGGAGTAGGGCAAAACAAAAATTGAAAAACATGCATGGTACGACTTCCAACCATCTGTCAAGCTATTTACATGGATATAATAGGAAAATGTTTATTTTTCCATAGAAAAAACAAATAATAAAAAAAAAACAATGGAATACCTGATTGAAGTAGATATAAAGCCAAATGCTGAGTGTTTGCTGTTTTACTGTCATGTCTGATAGAAATATTACCCACAAAATGTTCAATGTAAAGACCGAGAAATTGGTTGTATGTATTGCTCTCACTGTGACCGATATATAAAATCTGAAGGACGGACAAATTTGGGAAAACAGAGGTTTCAGTGCAAATTTTGTAAGACGCGAGGTAACAAGTATCATAAAGCACACCATCACTTCTAACGAATGTTCGTTACATCTAACACGGACAACATATCATATTACAGCGTAGTCAACATGCACATAAGCACGTTCCTTGCATAGTGCAATCTGACTATTCAGCAGCAACCGTGAAATCAGCCAAAGTAGCACGTTGCATTCCGTGAATAGAGACATGGGAACAGCAATCGTCGTCACCTCCCCGGGCTTAGTTTTAATATAAATAAGATGTAATTTAAATTAATTAATTAATTCTATTATGAGTTTTATAGCTGTTACTATGTTAGTTTAAGTTGTTAATTGGCGCAGTCGGTAGGATACAGCTGAGAAGCCAAGAGAATATTGGTTTCTGGTGTATCAACACTTAGCAGAAGAACCACGGATGATCGTGCTCATTCTGATCTTCTTGTACGCTGCTCATCCTTATATATATATATATATATATATATATATATATATATATATATATATATATATATATATATATATATATATATATATAAATGTTTATGAAGTTGGTACTCACAGCTGTATTATAATAAAAATGTTTGATTGTAAATTTTCTTATTTTGTTTGTTTTATATGAGGAAGCTTCTCATTTACAGCATGTTACAAACCGTCAAGTGTTTAAAAATGTATATATATATTGTATGTCTGACATAGAAGAGTTAATTGAACAATTTGAAAATTCATTTGTGCTAGAACAATCTAGTCCACAAACTAACATTAATAACGACAATAACGTAAACTCTAGTATTAGTAGAATCAGAGGAAATTATATTCGTCCAAGTAATTTAAATCTAAATATGGCAAATTTTAGCGATTTTTATTTACGTGTGATTCCCGAGTTCGATGGTGACCCCGCACATATTAGCGGTTTTCTTAAAGCATGCGACATGATTATGAATCAGTTTTACACAATAGATGATCCTACTTTATATTTAAATCATTTTCTGCTTAATTTTATTTAGTCAAAGTTTTGGGCAAGCTAGATTAATAATTAATACCAAGGTTATAATACATGGCCTGAATAAAGAACCGTAATTGTAGAAAATTTTAATGACCGGTGTGATGTAAATAGCCTTCTAAGTTAACTCCTAACATATAAACACAAGCATAATGAAGACGCTCTTACTTTAAGTAAGCGGTGTAGGCAGATCAAACAGCTTTTAATTTCAAATTTAACGTGTAATGAAGCGAATGATCAAATAAGGGCTCTAAAAGCTGTTATTTATTCACAGTAGACACTTAAAGCATTTTTAGGTGGTTTACGCAACCCCTTAGGCATGGTTGTTCGATCTATGTCACCCGAATCAATCGAAGCCGTCCTTAAATTTATTATCGAGGAAGAAAATTACGATTATCGTGATAAAATGTTTCTAAAACAAAACAATCAAATACCTAAACTCAATTCACAAAACAATTATAGACCACAAACATTTAGGCCGCCCATTCCACCAATCAATACCACACAATTTCAAAGGCCAATCCAACAAACAGCAATTCAAAGAACCCCTAGACTTCTAAATATGTTTCACCCCCGTTCCCTTATCAATCTAATATTCCGAGAACGCCACACCCTAGATTCCAACAACAAAATTTTCAAAATAGGAATAATTCCGAAAGAAAGGATACCGCTAGCGGTCTGACAAGAAACACACGATAGAGTACGTTTTAAAATAGATGGTTCCCAGAACCAATGGACACCAACCACGTAACACATTCCCATTTCAGGGAAATACACCAAGCGTAATAGTGGAAGAGCTATCTAATCATGATGCTGAACCAAATCACGCAGAAAATGAACAGCCTCTGTTCGAAAGCCAGGAACATGAAAATTATGAATATGAACATTACGAACACGAAAATTTTCAGGAAACGGGCCTCACAAACAAAAGCACATAATATAATTGTATAACTGAAACTTCTGCCAGCTGCCGTATATAAAATTACCAGAATTAGATGGTTACATTTTGATTGATTCCGGCAGTAGTACAAGTATTTTAAACCTAGACATAGCTAAATTGCAATATTCAGATAATATATACAAAAAACCTTTTGAAATAAGAACCGCACACGGAAACTCAACCCATAAATATATAGCAAATATTTTATTGAAGTCACATGCAGATGAACCTCAAGAATTTTGCTTATTTGATTTTAATAAAAAATACGTGGGTTTAATAGGTGCAGATTTTTTAATTAGGAATAGAGCTAATATAGATTTTAATAATAAAAAGTTATACCTCAGTAATAAAACTATGGATATATTTTTCCTTTACAAATATACATTGGAGCCTTATCGACGAGGTATCTGTAAACAACGCTACAATTTCAGATTGCTTAGTACAGTCCTCAGAAGGACATGCTTTTGTAAATACAATAAACGTTATTAATAATTTAATTAACGTTAGATTTAATAAGCCACTGAATGTCAAAGAAATAAATAATTACGAGTCTGATAGCAACCAAGGTTTTAATCATAATAATCACGATAACGACTGGATGTCCCAGTTGAGGACATCACACCTCAATACTGAGGAACGCGAAGAGCTCACCCGATTATGTCAAAAGTACTCTGATATATTCGCGGAGGAAAACGAGGCACTAACATCAACACATCTTGTTAAACACCGAATTCGTACAAAAGATGACATTCCAGTTTATTCCAAATTATATACATACCCTGCAGTACACAAGGAAGAAGTAGAAAAGCCGGTAGATAATATGTTAAGCCAAAATATTATTAGGCATAGTCATTCACCTTGGTGTTCTCCTATGTGGGTGGTTAGGCACGTTTTTTTTTTCGTTCTTTCTCTTCAGTTTTGCAGATATTCATGTAGCAATTATACTGTATCTAATTTTGCATTAACATCTGGACCCGAGGTACGTCGTAAAACTGCGACCAATCGACATTAGATTTATTATATCTAATTTTGCATTAACATATCGACCCGAGGTATGTCCCTAAACTGCGTCCAAACATTAGGTGTATGTTACATCTAATTTTGCATTAACATCTGGACCAGAGGTACGTCGTTAAACTGCGTCCAAACGATATTAGATGCATGATAATTTGGCATTATAGCTTGTCTGGAAGGTCCATTCTTCAAATCGGCCATCCATTTTAGCTTTCTTATTCTCCCTGTTGCTACAAAATTCTGCATATTTCTTTCCGATTGTGTTGAGATACTTATGGTTTATATAAATTTCAAAGTTTCCGATATTTTATTTAAGGTAATGATATTACCAATTTTGTTTAAAACCAGTAAATTCGCTTTTATTATTAATAATATTGTTAAACCTCGGCGTATGTTACATACTGCCCATGGTAATTTGCTCTGGATGCTGCATTTAGCATTCGTATTTTTAGTTGTCCCGGGGCGTTTTTGCTATAGTTAGCACTTTAGAGTTTGTTTGTCTTGGGACATATTTTTTTGGCAGTCATCCAGGAGCTCTTTAAATCAGGTTAAGGGCATAAGCTGATGTGCATTTAGTTCCCGAGTCTCTCAATAGTGCTCTCATATAAATTTAGCGCTTTGAACCGCCCTCTGCCTTTGGCATTAAATTTGTATGCATGTGGTATATATCCATTTTTCTTTCTCATTTCTTCGTTGTTTTTCTTGAATGAAAATTCGCTACCAAAACGCCCTTGCCTCATTTATACAAAAAAATTCCAAAAATAAAGTTAAATGTTGGTTTCCTAACCAACAAAACTTATGTTAATAGCAAATTGACTTATTGAAATTTGAAGAATTTAATGAAAATTCGCTACCAAAACGCACTTACTGCGTCCAGATTTGTTTCTTTCACACATGCATCATATTTCGATAAAAAAATGCTAAAATGCTGTAACGAATTTGTTCTACAAAAATTAGTTAAAAATTATAGACCGATAAACCATAAACTTAACTAAACCAACAGCCAAAGCACCAGAGAAAGGGTCTATTTAAAATGAATTTTCTGTAAATATTT